>WOGP01001196.1:0-20031 GCA_015342065.1 Leptinotarsa undecemlineata | reverse complement strand
TCATTATACATTAACTTATAAGTGTATACATGTAACTAATATTACTGCAGCTTCTTCCTATAGGGACATTTTCAAACTTATACATTAATGTATACGTATATTCATTGTAACTAACGTTTTTGCAGTTTCGTCCTAAAAGGACATTTTCAAAATTATACATTGCACAAGATATTCATTATACATTAATGTATAAGTATATACATTGTAACTAACATTACTGCAGTTTCTTCCTATAAGGAGATTTTCAAACTTTTACATTAAACTAAATTAATGTGTAAGTTTGAAAATGTTTTTATAGGACGAAACTGCAGTAACGTTAGTTATCATTACGATTTCCCACCACGTAGTAACGGCTACATCCATCAATTTATTTTTAGAGACTAATTTTTGGGAAATGAATATTTTGGATTTCATTCGAAAACTTGTGAATTTATTTTCGGATTTTTTTTCCTTTGGTTGAAGGGTGGACAAAAACGTTTGAGAAATGAATAGATTATGAGTGAAAATGTTTTCTTTGGTGGGAGGCACTTATATACATCGGTGGGGTATTCCTGTATTTTTTTTTTGTTTTATTCTTCGAAGATTCCTTCAGGCGATGGAGAAAACAATTACAGCTATATTTTTGTTAGCAAGTGTTAAAGTTCTGTGATTTTTATATTTGTTGGTAATAGTCTTTTTTTAGTTTTCTAAAGTATTTACGAATCTCGTTATAGGTATACGGTTATAATTTTTTACTGTCAAATGAATCTTAGGCTAGACCATTATTTTACCTCGTTTATCATTTGTTTTATGTATCTCTAAGTTTGAAACGATTCTCCAATCGGTTGCTGTTGTGAGACAGTTTTGTTTTACGTACGGGTGGAAGAACACTGTCAGTTTTAGTACAGTTTGGAATAACCTAGAGTATTGAATTGACATTTTATATCATTTTTCATGTGATTGAAGTCCGTGATTTTGTTGAACATTCCCGTAGGGTTTGTGTTGCAGCTATCCGTTACTTCAAATCGATTGTTTTCGTCGTTCTTCTGACGTACAGGGTGGTACAGAAACTTCGAGAACCGAAATCTCTCTAGGCGTCCCAGCTTGTGTATCTTGATGATGTAATATACGTATCATTTTGAAAATTATTCAATTTCAGCGAAAATCAATTATTGATATTTAAGAACACCCTGTACATCGGAACTGAACAGTTATCGTGTGTAATATCGGGTTCGCCTTATATACGCTAAGCGACAATAGAAATTTGAACCAATAAAAAATATCAAATGTAAACATGAAGTATGACTCGAAACAAATGGTCGTACAAAGCTTTAATCAAATTTTATTGTACAAAAATTTTCGACATTATAAAATCAATTATCCATTGTGTACATACAAATTGTAAATTAAGACATATGTATTGTTGTACGAAAAATAAATAAATATTTAGTGATTTGTATTTAGAATTGTATCTTGCTTAGTATGATCACCCTGTATATCGAAGTTGAGTCCAATATAAATTTGCTAAGGATCATACACTGACAAGTAATCTTTTCAAAACACAAGCGCTACAGAAAAATCCTTATGACACTCTAAGAGCGGTGATTGTGCAAAACCATCGATTCACGTTGGATTTGAATCATTGGAGATTAAATTCATTTTGAAAAACGTTTCCAGGAAGTTTATTCCAAATAAACACAGTTCAAATAAAATATATCACCTGTTTGCGACTCTGTGAACTTTTCAACAGTCTGTTTCTTCAATAATTGAATAGAACTGGCCAATACTAGATGAAAATCCATATTAAAAAACTAAATAATACAGTTTAATGTATTATTTTCATTATAAAGGGTTTTACAAAAACCGCGACACGTTTTTCGCTTCCTCAAGTATTAACTGAAAGTTTCTTCTAAATTACAACCATTTTATACACTAACTTATTGAATAACTTCTTTGATCAATTACCCAAACACCAAACTAATATTTTTGCACTCGACGCGCGTTTCGCCAACAAAGTTAGCATCCTCAGGAGAAGAAAATTGGTGAAATTGAGAGACCAATTCAGGTCTCTCAATATAGATGAGAGACCTGAATTGGTCTCTCATCTATATTGAGAGGTTTGTATTCATGTTCAACCATGAATACAAACCTCTCCATTTCCAGAAGAAAGGTTTGAAACTCAACCTATTGGAGAGCATTGAAATAAACAAATTCAAAAACTCTCAATATCTTATAAAGGATCAAACTGAATTGAATAATTCGTCATTATTCAATCTGTTCAGTTGCAGGTAAAAAAAGATTGAAGAAACGTTCAGTTTATGCTTGACGAAGGTATTGTATAGCGAAATACGTGTCGCGGATTTTGTAAAACTCTTTATAGTGAAAATCATACAATAAACTGTATTTATTAGTTTTTTTAGTCTGTTTCTTACTTGCGCTGCATCTCTTTCAACATAATCATTTCATATTCAATTCGCAATTCAGACTCAGTTTCCAAAACCTGCAAACTTTCTCAGTGCTTGAGGAACCTAATATTGATCACCCTGTCGGGAATCCTGTTCATTCTGTAAACCATACCGATAGGGCTTGTGTCACTCACCTCGAGGCTGTATTTCCGAAGGATCTGTTGAAGATGAACAGCCACTGTTACATTCGTAACTACAATACAACACGAGTGAATCTCACCTGCTTCAATAAAATCACAATCTCATTCTCTGCCAGCCTCTTGCCGGGGCACATCCTCGGACCATAACCGAAAGGCAAAGAGGCGAATTTGTGGAACTTTCGTTCGGAATCTCTGAGCCATCTGTCCGGAAGGAAAGATGACGTGTTTTCAAAATATTTTTCGTCAGTTGAGGTCACCGAACTGAAAGCTGAGACGAGCGTCTGAAATAAAAGTTACCAGTGACAGTGTGTTCCTCTAATTTCAATTTGGGAAACAAATGTTGACTAAAATAAGCCAACAGAAAAAAAGAATAGATGAAAGAAAGTTTGAAGAATAGATAAAAAAACTACAGCAATAAAAAATAAAGATGAGAAAAGGAATAGAAAATGATGACAGCTGTTAAAAATTGAAAGTAGAATAATACAACCATAAAACGAAACATTATGACAAGAGAGAATACAAGAAAAAAATCAAGATAATAGAACACAGAAACAGATGAAGTTGCTGAAACACATTAAAGAAAATAAATACAAGAAATGCAAGGTAGAATGGTTGGAGAAATAAAAGTAGAAACAAAAGAGTTATAATTAAAAAAATTATATGAAAAACCAAAGGAGTGAAAGACTGAAATAGAAAAAAGAGTTAGAAGATATAAACAAGAAAGGAGAATAAAAAAGAAGACAGTAGAATACAGGAAATAATATAATTAGAACGAATACAAGAGAAATTGGAAAGGAAAATGAAAACAAGAGAAGTTACTAAAATAGGGAAATAAAAAAAGAGAAAGAAGCAACAAAGGAGTGGAAAACTGGAATAGAGAAAAAAAATAGGAGCCTTGAATAACTAAGGAAAATAAAAAAGAAGACAGTAGAATATAGGAACAGATGAAGTTGCTGAAACAAATATGAAAAAAAAGAGATTAGAAGGGATATAAGAGAAATGATAATGAATGAAATAGAGTAATGAAAATATAAAAAAGGCATCAGCAGTTAAAAGGGATTGTAAGAAAAAAACAAAGGAGTAGAAAACGGAATAGAAAAAGAACTAGAAGACATGAATAAGAAAAGAAAATTGAAAGAAGACAGTAAAATATGGGGACAAATGAAGTCATTAAAACAAATAGAGCAACAACATAGAAGAAAACTATCCAGAGATAAAACTGAATACACGAGGAACAAAAAAGGAAAATAGAAAAAAACATTTCGGAAACGAGGAGCCATGAAAGATTTCCAGATTTTTTAAAAGTCCGAAAGTGCTATAAAAGCTAGTCTAGACAAAACTTAGGGACTCAACACAACTGTACAGTAGATGACTTAACCTACCCAAGCTATTACATACATACATTCCTAGGAATCAAATATCCTCCTATAGGAGTGTCCTGAACGAGAAACCTGCTGTTAGCCCCGGCAGTTGGAGACAGCCTCAAAGTTTCCTTCACACACGCTCTCAAGTACGTGGAACAGTCAGTATGCGATTCTTGTTTTGCCTGGTTTTGTGCTTTCTTGCTTTTTGCCAAATAAAACAAAGTTAAAGCTGTTGTCGTGGCGGTTGTATCAATCCCCCCTGGAAAATCACACAATAGTATTTACTTCCAATCGCAAGCAACTCGTTTACATATAATATCAACGATATAGGGCTCAAGATAGATCCTTGAGGTACTACAAGGTTTGAGTAAAATATTCAGTTCTCACCAAAAAATACTTCCATTGCTAACATAACACAATCCTCTTCGGTTAATTTGTTATTGTTAAGTAAGGAATACATGAAGGGGTATTTATTTTGCACTACAAAGGGGTCAATGTTGTATTGTTCCCTTATGATATTCAAGTGACTTTCCATTATCCTGTAAGAAATCATTTATGAGTGGAGTAAGAAATATCAATGTTAACTTGAATTTACCACATGAAGTGCGAACTTGAAATCTAAATGTGAAACTGATTGAAAAACTGAAGCATCAAATCGAAGGTTTTCTATTTTTCTCAAATGTATCAATTGAAGTATCAAAAATATTCAGATCTAGATTATTAGTTAAACATGAATTATGATGAAAAGGACTCCGATATAGTTAGAACCAAGAAGGTTATCGAATTTGGATCCACCTCATCAACTGGCAATTTGTTTCTTCATTCACCTCACCATAATAAATAAAAAATACAGATTGATAGTATTTTCATATTTGAAAATTTATCTTTGATCTATTTTCTATATCATGTTCAATAACTACTTCAAATTGAAGAAGTATTATAACTTCCATTCATTAGAATGGATAAAATTTATTGAAAAATACCATCCACTTACTTGTGGATAGTTTCGTGAGAAGACTTCAACAACTTGTACCCTGACGTTTCGAATAATTTCCACAAAGGGGGACCAATCAGAGTTTTGTAAAGCCCGTCCATGAACTCTTTACTGGCAGTTTTGATAGCCTCAGTCTTTGGATCACTCTTTGAGATGCAGTGAAATCTCTCGCCAGGACAAACAACAGAAATTGCTACAAAAACACACACCAAACAGAATTTTTCGAAATATTCGAATCACAACAAAAAAACCTTCAATGGCAAACTTCAGAAGGTGCTCCATGGTATCGTTCAAAACCCCCCTCTCGTCTACAGAGCTTTCGATATAATCCACGAACTTAGCAGCAACATCCTCCTGTTGTTCGATGAATCGTTCCAACATTTTAGGTTTCAATAATGGCGTGACGCCTCCTCTGAATCTGTACCACTCGTCCCCGTTTCCTGGCACCACCCCAACGCTATTGAAGGCTTTCTTTCTATAATGATGGAGAGCCGGAAAAGGAGGTCTGATGGGCTTTGTTCCTTCGTTTCGATACATGGCTTCCGCGTTATCTGCGTCCGTTGTTATAACCATATTTGTGCCTCCCAGGTTTAGTCTGAATATTGGCCCAAGTTGCTTGCTGATATCTAAGACTGCTTCTGTTAATCTTTCTGCTTGATAGGCCCCTACGCAACAAATATTTCAGTGTATTTGATTACTTACCACCAACTTTCATAATTACAATTGTTCAACAAGATTATTAAAATACATTTTAATAAAATCAAATATTACAAATACTTTTTCTATCCTAAGGCTACACAAACTTTTTTGAAACATTTTTCATTTAAATTTGTGTTTAATTATTTTTCTGCTGAAGTTATTTTATATTCTCCATTTTTATCATAAAGTTCCCAGTAGTCACAGAAAAATTAATTTAAAAATGCATAAATTAATTAAATATTTGTCGATGATAAGAATTCAACTTACCGCCTGGTAAAAATAAATATGTATGGCCAAGTAATGGGTATGATTTTAATGATGGGATATCAGCGAATGTTTTCAAATTTTTTAACATTTTTGCAACCCACTCTAATTATGGTTATGAATATCAATGCCAGTTTTTCTAGGAGGAAAATTTTTGCTATAAATTGAACGATATGGGTGGTGAAGATAGTCAAATAACACAGAAATAAATAAATAAATAGATAAATACATAAATATTAAAATTTAAAAGCAGTTACAAAAAATATGCAACAAGTGCGACAGAACGACGCTATGTAGAAATTCAGAATGTTGAATTTAATGACCTTGAACCATGTTTTGTGTAGTATTCTATGGTCTTAATTCTAAATATAATCAGAATAAACAAAAATATATTCAGAATAAACAAAAATATATATTTTTTCAGACAACTCTTAAATCTGTTCTATAATTTTCACAAGCACAATGTTTATGTAAAAATACCCCATTTTTTTTCAAAATGATGAAATCGTTATTTCGCAACTGACTTTCTGATTTTGGATTAGAGACAGTGCTGATAGACAGAGACTGATAAGTGGAACATATATTTTCTTCACAGGTCACTGTATTCAACGTAATGGCAAGTTGTTTATTCTTTGAAAGACATTTTTACGCGGAGGACTCAATATTTCTTACTATTTTTTTTGGGTATATAACCTTTCACAACCTTAAAAATAAACAAAGTTGAATCAACAGAGAATCTGTTGAAGTGAAATGCGTGAGTTGTTAATTTTTACAGGGACCATCCCTAAAAAGTGATGAAAAACAAAAAACTTCGTTAATTCCTACTCATACATAGACGGAAATATTGATGAATGAAATCATGTCAGCTGAAGCGTTCACTACACAAAAACATAAATTTGTTGATATATCAGAACCACATAAATTATTTGAAAGAATGAAAAAATATCTGCTTGTTCCCTAATTACTTCGTAACTTCATCCACTGTACATAAATCTTGAATTGAAACTTGGCGCTCCGGTTTACTTTTGGAAAAAATTATAATTTCAGTATCCAATGAACGTCTCTATTCAGGACGACCTTGATGAGGGTGACATCTACGTTTATCAATACGAACAACAAACTCTAGGAAAACATAAATCATTGCCATAAGGAACAACATTCGGATATTCATTAATAAATTCCTTTACTGCAATATTCTTTCACAGATATGTGGAAGTCAACTTTTCATAATGATTAATTGATCCAAAAGCTATTATTCAGTGCGATGATTACATTCCCTGAAATTCGAAACTAACTCAGAATCGATAAATCAATTTGGAAATTCATGTCTGAATATAGTAAACATTTTCCAAAGAAGTTTTTTCTTTAATATATGAAATACTGTGTAAACAGTGCAACTTAAGTTATCATTCATTTCCTCAGTTTTCCTGAGGGTTTGCACTGCCATATTTTGTTCTAATGGTACCCTCAAATTGCAGATTTCTGTGAAGATTTTGTGTTAGAGATTACAACAAACGGTAGATGTCACTTAATTCCTGATTTTACCGAACAATGGAACTATAGAAACTTGTGAAATATTAAAATTGTTAATAATGAAATTCCACGAGTGGGTCCTGTTTTATTTTTACCTCGAAGCATTTATTGCAGTTAAAAAGGTCAAATACTTAGGGTGGGAAAATACAGACTGAAACATAGCGAATTTGAAACAATTTTCCATAAATATCGATAAAATAAACAACTTTGAAGGGATATGAGCCGACCGGTCTCCTCTGTGCGTCCTCGAGACCCGATCTTCTGGTGTAGACAGAAAGAATGTCTCACCTGCTACGCAGCGCAAATCTTTCGGATGCCATTCCCGATTCCCAGCCGTACGCACTTTTATTAATAATTACCGAGCGATAAAAGAAAGTTGATATGTAAGTTGGAGAATTTCGCCGCTCATACTAAAGCGCTGGAGGCCACTCGATCGAGGTCAGGCTTCCAGAGAAGTCGTTCCTCGTAGTCAACGAGCTACAGTCGACGAAAGCGCAGGTAGCTGGAATTACTTTCTGTGGACTCGCGCGTGGTAATCGAAAAACAGCTGAACTCTCGTCGTTTTGTGCGTTGTGCGTCGAAAACGATGTGATTTGTGCGCAATTTTCGGAGGACAACCCCACGTTTGTTGTTTTGCGTAGATCGGCAGTAGATAGTAAGTAAGCGCAGCAATAAGATAGCTTTCGTAATAGACGGCTCGCTCACTGCTGTTTTGTTTCCGTAGCGTGAACGCGAAGTAGTTTCTGTAAATAGTTAAGCGAAACATGTTTTATTTTTATTGCATCATAAAACAGGAAATTTGACTGTGTGGAAGAGAGAACTCTGCGTATTTATGTGACTTATTTGAAGTCGAATTTTCAGTCAACATAGGTGTCTGAATAAAAACTTGAACAAAAATGATATTCCTAGAAATGAAGCATCAAAATAAAATCAAAGCAAGATTCAAATGTTGAAATTTTGATGTGACCTACACTCATTCAGCTATTCGCTTTAAAAATGAAGTTTATTTCTATCCGGGATCGTACTACTCCGTATTTTTTTTTCATTCGACTTCACGAGTATAGGTAAATATACCGACTTTTGATAAATTCGTCATCCATTGATTATACCTACTTGATTAGCAAAATTCTGTGACGACACTCCAAGATTATGCAAACCAATATCCAAAGATAAGACAATAGCATGTAACAATTTTTTTGAGAATGTACGAAAATGTGCGAGTAAAAAGCATTTTTTGAAGAAGCGAAAGAAATAAGGAAAGCTCCATCAGGATAAACATGTATTAGAACAAGTTCATATTTATCCAAAGTTTATTTATCCTAAGTTTCAACAAGAAATTTTGCCCCTGAGTGTGACATATCTTCTGCTAATGTTAAAAAAATTTTAAGAATACGATTACAATGCGTACGATTACAAATTCCAGAAGGTTCAAAAATTGATACCAGGAGATCAAGTGAAGAGATAATGTTGCTCTCTATAACTGGTTTCAACGGAGAGATTGAGATTTTCAAAAAAAGATATTCTGGACTGATAAAAATGTACGATCACCAATAATAGTATTTCCAAAAGAAAAAAAACATCATTGGGCAATTGAGAACCCACATTTTGAACAGGAAACTCGATCCCAACAAAGATTTTCATTAAATATTAGTATGGATTGTTGAATAATAAAATTTTTGCCAAATGAATTGGAAGAAAAGATGGACAAAAGCACTGAGTATCAACACTTGAAATGCTTTCAACAAGATGGATATGGCACCCATAAAGCCTGGAGTGTTGTAAATTCTCTTCACAAAAATTTTCTAAGAGGTGTATTGATACAACTGAGCCAGAACCTCACTGAATTGAATTCCTGTTGAAGCAGCAGAACCACTTTGAATTTTTATATTTATTTTGGGGCAATAATTTTAGGCAAATTTTGTACTCTTTTCCAGATTTTTTGCTCGCCATTTAACGTCAAGCTAATAGAACCCAACCACCATTTTGTTGAATCAGACTATGTCATAATTTTAGGCTCCTATTGCCCCCTATCGCCTATTTTCTATGTGTATTTTTATTAATCAGAGCCAAATTGAAATCCTTCACTTTTTAGAGTGGTTTCGATAGAAAAACATACCATTTGATGAAAGTATAGGTAAAAACAAAGGGAATATGTAGTCGACGAAAAGGCACAAAAATACTATTATTCTGCATCTGCCACCTTATCATTGTGAACTTAAATCCCATTGAACTTTGGCTACAAATAAAGGGTTTCGTTGCAAGAAGGAACACGACATTTACAATAAAAGTTGCCAAAAAAACTTAGAGTTCTTTAAAAATTATGATTCCGAAAAATGGCAAAAATGTTTCGAACATGTTATAAAAGAAGAAGACAACATATGGAAATTAGACCATTTAGTCAAGAAAATTCTAGAACTTTCAATTATAACATTAGATGAAGATTTATCTGATATATTACACCAAGATTTTTGTTTGTACCTAAATATATTTGAATAGGCATACCTCTTCAAATATTAGGACAATATAATTATACACAGTGATTATTTTTAACAAGCTTTTTGATTAAATACCCAAACGAAAACCACCACAGGTATAAAATGACCCAGGAGTTCCTAAAATCTTTTGTTTGCGACCCGTAGGGTTGGTCTGGTAAAGTACTATAACGCGCCTATATCAGCTGTAGCAAATCATGACGAATTAACACAAATGTTTAAGCATTATGTCCTGCTGTATTTATCATCAAGGTTTAAAATGTCAATTCGATTTGGGAATAACTGTTATAATCCCATGAGGATGTGGTGTTGTCCGTAGACACCACAAATTTTCTCGCCTCTCACGTCTTCTTAAATGCATTATACTAATGACTGTTTCTACTAATTTAACGACTATCCATTAAGATTCCAAATTCTTCACATTTCATTGTAATTAGCATAATATTGATTTATTGCCCATTTTTAAATCCATGATGTCTCTTTCACAACTGGTTTACACGAGCTGTTTTGTAAATTCTTATATAAACCTTTTGGCATAAATTAAGAATTACAGAGTAAATGACTCCGTAATACAGTTACTTGTGATGCACTAGGAACCTTTGGTATAGTAATGAATATTACTGGAGTTTTTCCCCAACACCAAACCGTTATTTTAACACCTCGACACGTGTTTGGACCGACACATCAGTAACAAATGAATTCCAAGTTTCTTTTGTCTTCTCACGTACACATTTAGAACTCAGCGACATTCAGCTAGCCAAACTTCTCACAACGTCATTTCAATAAATGTATCCCACCTTCCAAGGCATTAAAGCCTCAGATGTTTATCTTTCTGAAGTCAAGGGGTGCCAAATATGGAAAATAGTATGGCTTGTCCAACAACCAGCTTTCATTCCACAACCAAAATTTCCAGTGGGATGGTGCATTAACCTGATATTATTAGAGCCCATACAACATGTGTACATGTCTTCTTACGTAGATATTCAAGTAGGTGCTGATATATATTCGTTCATCCTCCGCACTTTTGTTCCTTCGCGCGCAATGGTATTGTCATTACGTTGGCAGTGCTCTTATATGGAGGTCGTTCTGTTTCGATTCTCACCCAGAAACGGGACATGGGTCGTTCCAAATTTAGTCGTTGAAAATTCAGCAGGCACCCGCATGCCGTATTTTGAACTGCATTTTATCGGCTGTCGAACTGTTCTTTTGGACGTGATCGATCTACAAACGAACTTCTTGCTGCCTGAGCGTGACTCCGTTTGATGGCACGAAACTATGAAATTAAACTTTATTGCGGTTATGTCACAGGTTGTATGTAGAGTTGGAATATCAGGAAATGTTGATGAAGATAAAATAGCACAGTGGGTGAAAAGTTTTTCACTCCTCTTGATTTGAAACACTCAAAATAAATCAGAAATTGAAGGCGAATCATCAGAATTTTCAAGAAATGTTAGTAGAGTTTGAACAATGATTGAAATGGGTGGTCATCCAACTTGTTGTAACACATCCTTCAGAAAACAAAACTATATGAATTGAAGATGGTTATTTTTAACATACGTAACTTTTTTTCATGTGTCGAAAAGGTTTGTGGAGGTATACACTGTTAACGTTAAAATGCATTGAATATGAGTGATTTATGACCCAAGCAATCATATCTCATACTTCAAAATATGCATTTACGGCTATCGCACAGTTAAAGAAGACTGCATCTCATAAAATAATAATTTATGATTTGTTTGTCGCCGTATATAGGGTTTAATATATGTGACTCACAATTCCTACTAAATTTCCGTTTAAATTGTTTGTGTTTCTGAATTTCTATTTCCTCCCAATATAGTCTCCCCAGTGCAGACCCCCCTGTTGCTAAATGACCTCTGGAGTCCTTGCCTGATGGTTTTATTTGGCCTTAATATCAATTTCATGCTGTGTTCCACCAGAACTTTCCCGATCCGCGGTCGCTAACATTCGTCATACTTGAGACAGGTGAGCTTTTCCAGTCCTACTCGGAATTGCCTTGACATTTTCTGTAGGTGTGCGTCAGTTTTCTGTGTAGTTACTCTAAAGCAGAATGTCCCATGTTCTGTCTCATCAGTAGTACATCCAAGAAGGCAAAGGTTCTTTGGGTTTTCCATTGTAAAACGAATTTTCATGTTGAGCGAGTTGATTGATCACTTTGTGTTTTCTTTCCAATTTTGTGGGAATGTTTACTTTACTGCAGTCATTAATATTAATTTCCACTAAAGGATCCAAAGAATTCGATCTCCAACAATGAAAACTGTTTCTGAAAACTTTAACGCTTTATATTCCCAATCCAAATCATTAATTAGGAACACAATAGTGCATCGTTAAACATTCTCCAGTGTATACATTTCGACACACTTACCATTTCTAGTCCGCATTACAAAAGCTCTGCAATCACAGCAACCGATCATCGTATACTGACCTTCGAATTAAAAAACTCACACTGCTTAGCATTCGTATGCCGACCGCAGAGACCTACAAATACCTGAGAAGTGGTTCAGGTCATAGTTCGCTTGGCCGTTATTTTATTATTGTTGTAAAACGTCTTATCTCAATATTTACATTCTTGATTTATCTTCGACGATTGTACCTAACGTTTGCCGGCTTTTCCGGTACGTTTTGAAAGTTCTACAACCGAGATTTGGTTTTAGTACCACCAGATGGTCGAAAAGCATTGTACAAGGCGTCTCAAATAGAGACGAACAGCAAAATTTAACAAAAAATTACAGTTTCTACAGTTCTAGTATATAACATGTAGGGGCAGTTATGGTACAATGGAATGAAACAATCATTTCCTCTTTTCTAAAATACATTTCTTATTTTTATATCTCGCCATCACTAAACATGTTTAATGCTATTTCATGATCTGAATTGATAATTGAACTAAAAAAATCAATTACTTTGGTTAGTTTTTCCGCCGTGATTGTCTCTATAGTATCACCTTTCTGCGGCAGCTCTCAAACCTCACCTTCTACGAGTTTTACAGCGACTTTCATATTAGCTTCACTGTGCTGGTCCTTTTGAGTTTTTCTTTCACGATTTCTCACCATTATGACCTCAACATCTGCAGTAAGACATAAAACACACACAATGAAATATTGTTCACCAGAACCCCGTTTCATCAAATACATGAATTTAGGTTATGTTTGATAACTGAAATTATATAAAATATGAAAAATGTTCACGTACCTGTTAGGTCTTTTTCGAAACCTGAAAACTTCCAGTACAGAATTCAAGCTTTATACAACTCGAAACAACGGTAATTACCTCAAAATTCCGTTGACACAACGACACAACATGTAAATTATGATGCGCTATAATTTTCCGAAGTGAAAACGCGCGAATTCATTTGGAATTTGAATATGTATTAGCTGTCTTCCACTCTACCCCTTGTTCCAATGAGCTCCCACTCCCAAAATAACATTAACGATATTACATAGAGCTTTATTCTAGGTATGATTTGTTAGTAGGAAAATACTAGTCGAGAGGCGATTTATTCAAATCCATTTGATCGTTCCGAAGATATAACGGGGTAATAACCTAACCTAAATGTTTGTTGATGCCTGCAAAGAATATAACTTGTTACTCTAGCCTTCTATTAAGTGAACTGGTCTTACTAAAAAAACAAGATCCTGATTTGATATTTATTCTCTGTCTTTTTGTTTCACCTGTGTAAAAAATTTCTTTTTGTTTTATCTGTCTCCAATTAAACATTCCAGTAGGTTGTGGCAATACTGTATACTTTTTCGTGGAACCAAAAATGTTTTGCTTCTGATCCCAATCACAGACGAAGATTGAACAATTTTGATAAAAGTCCCTCACTCATTTCAGAATGATGTGTGTTCAGATGCAACCTGCGAGCAAAATCCATCCCAGATTGCTATCAAGATAATGAGTATATGTAGTAATAAAAGCTGTGCATTTCCTGTCTTCGTGAAGTTCATCGCGCTGTAGTTCATTGTAAGTGCTCATCAGTTTCTGAGAGGTTGGCGAATCAGCTTTATACTCCGTGGAAATTAGGAAATAAGGCAGACATATCTGATATGATTCATGAAACATGTCTTATCTCATGACTAGTTATTACAGTTTAGATGTTCTTGATATTCTCTGGTGTCGGCAGCAACTATAATAGTTCTGTGACTTTTAAACATATCGTCAATTTTGTCTGGAGACTTTGTTTTCTGATTAATGCAGAATTTATAACATGTTGACGTTGGATTGGCAATAACATATGATTTGTTATAAAAAATTCAAAATTAGAAAATGCTAGCAATAGTGAAGATATTATCGATTCTAATTTGGCATGATCAATTAATGACGGTGAAATTGACGAGTTATTAATGTGATGATCACAATTAAATTTTCTGAAATGAAGCTATATACTAAATGGTTCGTACTGTGACAGAACATTGTGTATCATACGTTTCGATCTAAAAATAGTACTTTTATCACTAGTATGATCATAGCTTCACAGAACAATTATCTATTTATGATGTTCCATGACATTACGCGATGCATGTATAGTTAAAAGCAATTCAGTACAATTTCAATTTCTGGGTTGGCACACTTTTTTGTTTCTAATGTTCCTAGTGCAGGGAAAAACGACGGGAACACGCTACTATGGAATGGGAAATTAATTACGGATTGACGAGTTCTATCGGAAAGTTGTTGATAATTTTGATCGAGACATTATCATAATCTGCCGCTATTTTATTTTTTATATCTCTGTTGGTTTTTAAGAGTTCATCGATATAAGTATAACGCAAAATGAAGGACTCATTTATCGAACTATCGTTAATATAGACAAAATTGAATTCGCGGCGGAAACCGGTGGACGGTTTTCGCTTCATTTCACTGAGGTGTTCGACGAGATCACCACAACCAAAGCGATCAAGCGATCAGCGTTTTTGTTTTTCTAGACCACGACTTCATAGATAATTTAGTGTAAGCGCAAGGCGAGCGTGGAAACAAAAGATGCGCATTGTTGCGTGGACGCCTTGGTGGTTTTTATTCGGTCCTCGATTAGCGAGTGTTTCACAGGATATTTTAATGGTTTTCGTTTCAAGCAGCAATATATAAATCTTGGTGTTCAAATATTATGTCAATATTGCTGTGTTTCACACTTTATCATCGCTAGAATTAGAGTAATTGTATTGTGATTCACGCATATAAAAGTTATATCCGGCTCGAAGGACCGCTATTACGGCAAAGCTCGGATGGAACTTTTTGTGAACAGAATGTGAGAACAAGAAACGCCAGATAACAATTATAAACCAATTACCTGCAATTTCTCGGTAATACTTCCTCATTACTAGTGGAAATACGCGATAAACGCAGACATTTCCTCTTCTTTTGTATTAATTTATATATTACGTACCTCTCGGCCCGTTAGATGAAAATCTTACAACCAATTACAGACACGTATTATTTCGAGATTAGCCATTGTTCTTGAGATCTCGAGAGAACTCGCTGTAGAGAATTTACTCACAGCTGTTTATTAGGCGATACAACTGTAATCAACAATGAAAATTTACTTTCTCCCAACACTATGAGATTAGGGGATCACTCGGATATCCGGGCTGTAACGGATTGCAGAGATACTTCAATGAGATCGATATGAGCTAGAAAAATGATGATGAAGTATGCCGCGACCTTGTGATTAAATATCTCATCTGAGGAAGAATGTGGATTAATTATATGCAAATGTAGAACATGCTGATGTTTTGGTGTGGGAGAGTGAGAAAAAATCATTTCGTCCCCCTTTTCATGTTACTAGAAGTAGTAGAAAAGTATGAAATAAATGTTCACTAAAGCTGTTGTAATATGTCTGTTTTCGCTAAATTGTAAATTGTTCGAAATTGTCAAGCTACTCTGGAAACAAGTGTACAACACAGCGCTGCCATTTATGAAATGTCTATTTGTACTAGATTCGGAAATAAAATATACTGAATTGAATAAAATTGTACTAAATTCTTCTTCTTATCGGTTGATCATGATCTTAGGTCTACAGCATTCTTCTGTGTAATTCTTCTTCTGAGACTTCCTGAATTATTAGTAAAAGTTATAAAAAAACTTGAACATTTTCTTCCAAATCCAAAGTAGCAATCGCTTTCTTTGGTTTCAACTCTAGTCTCTACGTTCTAAAGCTTTCACTAAAATGCGCGACAGTTTGCTGCTCAGTTTTGAAACTATCAACTCTTCAGCAGAAGCTGTTGTTTTAATTTGATTCAAAGTTTTTTCGTCATAATCAGGATTATGATTTCAATTCTCGAAACAAACATTTATAATATCATCACATATACTGATTAGATTAATGATTATTCCCACAAATGAATATAATGTGTTGTAGGTAACATTATGACTTATGACAGATTTGAAAAATCACGTATTCGATCAAATATATCACAGAACAGATGGTTCATAATGTGTGACAGAAATGTCCATTTCTGAATGAGCCTAGTTTCCAGATTGCACTTTGAATAAACTTTTTTTCTTCTATGGTTTATGCCACACAACAGAAACTAAATATGACCTTTTTGGCCGTGTACAGTTACCATTACTTTAATTTATTTTCAGGGAATGAGCGAATACGAACGGATAAGAAGAGCATGCCTGAAACGAGGAGAACTTTGGGAGGACCCGGACTTTCCCGCAACCCAATCTTCAGTGTTTTACCACCAGACACCGCCTTTTCAGTTCACATGGAAAAGACCTAGAGTGAGTATTTGGGTCTTTTATCAAGTTCAGAAGTTCTATGAATAATAGGAAACCTTTTCTCGCCTCATAAATAATCACTTTCGGAAAGATGTTTTTGGTACCCAAAACCGTACCGGAATATTTTTAGGATTAGTTCCATGTCCCACTCAGTTCGCATTTTATTTGGTTATCGTGATGTATTATTGTTTCTAGTTATAAGTTATAAAGATGATCGTTGGAGTTCGAAAATATGCCACTATTGTTTCAGATTAGTTATAGATTTACTTACAAATTCAGCATTTGTTGATACAATTCCTATGAATGATAAATGATTGAATAGAATCATTACTGAAATCAAGATTATCCGGCTCGAAGGACCAAAACACACCGTTTTGTAATGTTTTGGCTAATATTTCGAGGGTGTGTATACCATTAAATATATTCTTCGACACATATATATTATATGAACGATTTTTGTTTGTCAATTTTTGGGTTTTACGTGAAAACTTGTCTATATTCTTCCTCCATCCGTGATGATTCACTTCTTCGTTCTTTTGCTGTTTGAACAAATATACAAATCTTTAGCGACATTTGATCAACGTAAAACGTCATTTCAGACCTCAAATAAATACTTCCATTATGTTTTTTCCTATGAATTCGTCGGACAACATATCAGTTCTCTCCATACTTTCAGTCTCGGTTTTCCTTCGCGAAACGGCTTTCCAATTATCGACATTCAATTGTCGATTTCCATGTAACGAAATGCCTACCAGCAGAGCCATTGTCCGTGGTGGCATGCGTTTGTTTTCTTCTCGACGTTATCTACGCCTACTGTGTCTAACTCAGTTTTAACTTTATGGCCGCCATCGCATTGCTGGAAAACGATCATTAAGCGCTTAATTGCATATCGATTATTCATGGTTGTTTTATAATTTTACCTTTACGTTCTCTTTGAGGTAAACCAGTTTCGTTAAATGTATCTGGTATTATTAGAATTCCACGTGTACGCGAACGATTAGGCTGCAGAATTTATTATCGAAATTGTCGATACAGGTACTCAGTATATCATTGACCTTTTCAGTGGCTGCAAATGGGGCTACTGTACTGAAATCTTAGACCCGGAATGTATTGTGCAGTTCAACCAAGAGCTTCCTCCCTCCCTACTGAAAGGAAATTCAAATATAAATTCAGTGAATGTATCGACAACTTTCGTTTGAGGAAAGTAACAACCTTCAATAGTGGTAGAAAAACCATACAAGCTGGCGATAATTACAGAATATGTAAGAATATACTTAAGACCACACATTGTGTTGTAGGATCTCGACTTCCTATTATGCTGCTTGAAAGGTCTGACTCGCCCAATTCTTCCAAATTTTTTCTCACATATTTTCCTGTCCATTCCACTAATTTTGTTTCCTGTACTAGTTTGTCCAGTTTGGTTGAGTGCTTGTCGTTTTCTTCCACTTAATTTTGGTTGTCCATACAATGATTTCGTCTTGTAATTCCGTACCGTATACCTCACATTCGTATAATACATAAGAATGTATCTCCATCTCGTCGTTATATAGACTACAGTTAAGACTTCCGTCTTTTTTTTACTACTTTGGAGCTACTAACTTGTCCATTTTTCCGAGTGTCATGTTCTCACTTTAACTTCGAAGTTGGTGTCGAAGTTTAATGTTCATTTCTTTGAATAGATATTTCAAGTTCTTTCAATCCCTTAGGCATAGCTCGCAGAATTTTCTAATCTGAATTGGACCACTTTTTCTTTCCCCAGTTATTACAAGGTACGAAAAGTATACTTTCAAGAATATCTCCGATGCCTCTGTTGGTGTAGTCTTCATTGCTTCCGTCATTTCCAGACATGGAAATCTGTTGGTTGTCTGTTTCATCTTGACTACCAAAGCAAAGATGCATATTTTATCGTGACTTCAACCGACCATTGCCTGCCTTCAGACTTTACTTTTCGATCCTTTTTAGAAGTCAGTCAGGGATCTAGAATTACTCCTTCTTCACCCCAAAATTGTTTGGATGGGTTTATAATATCCAGCATTTTATTTGCCTTATACTACGTTGACTACATCTTTTGCATATCCCAGTCCATCATGGTTCAGAGGACGAAGTAGCATAGTGTTCTATAGTGTTGATATAATAGTATATACGATTTTTGAATTTATAGTTATTTTTCAGCAATACTGAAAGAATGACTTTGGTTCCAGCGACTTCTATAACTGAAATCTACCACTTTCTTAGTGACCTGCCAATCCATCCTGGGCATCCCGGTGTCGGATTTATGTTAGGATTCCTTTGTGTATCTCTCATGGACTTGTTGGTTGCTTCTCGTTGACAATTCTACCTGTGTTCCAGAACTGCAATGACCCTTTATTTTTCACTGATATATGATTTTCCATATTTACAAGGTTATGTATCCGTTTGAAGCAACTCTTGAAAACCCGTTAGCTTGGAGGTTAAGCCTTTTAGAGGATGCTTCGGGATAACAATTTGAAACTAATAAGACATTTTCTAGAATTGGCAGATGAAATCTTCATTTCTCGGAGTATCGTATTTAATTGTTTTCGTCGTCCCACCTTCGAATCGCCAACGTTGGTTTTGCTGCTGCCCACTCGCGAGGCTTTTAACGTAACGAAGAGTTAAGAAATGCTCGACCTTGGACCTTCTACAATTCAACTTTGTGAATGTAAAAATTCAATAACCAGAATCCGAACGATAATCATCAGTATTTAGTGCAGACCAGAATCCCGTTTCGATCCTAATGTTTCATAGTATAACTATGTATTGAATCCGGTAGGAATTACTCGATTGCGATTGGTGTTATTGTAGAACTTAAAACTATTATGATGATAGTATCCGAAAAAAATATGACGAAGCGTATTTAACGAAAACTCATTTTGTCTTCGACTATCGATTTATCTTCGAAATAACGTTTTACTTCCGTCAACAATACTACAGGAACTTTGGGAGCATTTTTCTCATATTAACAAATGCAATATTTCGTAGAAATGTCAAAAGAAAATGTCTTGGTAACGATTTTGTTTTTCTTAAGATATGCAGCGTCACCTTGCGATACGGGTTCAACCGAATTCCTGCTGATATGTGGGGGTTGAATAGATCGGTACTTCCTTCAGTTCCAATTTTCTTAGCGAGTGCCTGTCAGTTGTCAATCAGAGATTTCTATTAAAATACACACATCGGAAAAGTCTAGGGATATTTTTGAAAATGGCAATAATTTTTTTTAGATCGCTTTAGGGAAAAATAGTTGACGGGTGATTATTAAACGAATGTAACTTACAACAAAATTTATTAAATGGTCAAAAATACTGATTGCGCATATAAGCAAAACTTAAAAAAATATGGCTCTTCTTT
>WOGP01001195.1:0-16804 GCA_015342065.1 Leptinotarsa undecemlineata | reverse complement strand
CTTGAACTCTCTTGCACTAAAATGATCAAATTTGAATTGAAGTGGAGTGATACTATGAGGTTCTTCACTTCGAGTCATATTTTCATTTGCCTCATACAGAGTCTTCAAAAAATTCAGATATTTTGATCTCATGAAAAAATGAATGGAACTCAATTTTTTCAAATAGAACACCCTGTATATTTCAACATTTTTGAGCTCTACATTCAGTTTTAGATTAACTTTGTTCAGATAATACTATTTCTATTTTGAACCGTTTTCGAGATAAACTGTTTCGCTAAACCGATACCTATGACAGGTTCTAATACGATGAAGCTGCTTGCGGCACCCTACTTTGCAACGGATTCAGGGGTCTCATTGCTTTCTAGGCCAGGTTGGTCAGGAATACAGAGCAGAAACAATTTGTTGAGTCTTCCTATTGAGGAGAGTCGTTTATGGCAATATGATACCAATGTTTGCAACCCGAGAATTTTTATTGAGTTGTGTGTGAGTTTGGATTCTACCAATCTCCCTGAACACAATTTAATAGCATATATTTTTGCTTGAAATACAGTCTCATAGGTCCCTAGGCAGGTTGATATTTCTGTCCTAGGTCTGCGACTGAAAAAACCTGTACCAGAGCCTGAAGGTGTTTTTGATCCATCTGTGAACCAACAACTGCTCTTAATATTTCCTTCTTACGGAGTATTCAGTCTTCTCTACTCGGTAAAATTACTGTATAAGGCAGTTGGTAATTGATAGCTGGAGAAATAATATCAGAGGTCTTCCAGTGTCAACCAGCAGTCTACTGTACTCTGAATTAGATTGATTCGTGCAATTGGCGATTTGCATAAGTCTATATGCAGTCCATCTAGCCTCTCCCAAGAAAAATGTGAAGAGGGAGTATTCAAAGCACGATTTAGATTAATAATAATAATAATAGCCTTCATTTATTTTTACCCTACATTTGGAATCCATTCACAGGGTTAAAGAATTATGTTAAAAATAAGTAATATCGATCCTTATAATTATAAAGTTATAATTTGAGAAAATGAATGAAAATTATAATATAATAAAATAAAAACAAAAACTGAACCAGAAAATTAAAAATTCACCATGAAATACTGATATACAGTATCAACAAGATATTCTAGGGAATCAAAATTGATATCACACAAATTTGAAATTGAATTGAAATTATTGCAAATGATAAAGATAGATGACTTGAGATACAAATTGGTTCTGGCCAGTCGGCTGTAAAAAGTTTTTGTACTTCTAGTTCTTAAATGAGGCACACATAAATTTATAAAAGATAACACCTCCATAGCATCCACATTGTTGTGCAGTAATTTATACAGAGACATTATTCCAGCAAGTTTTCTGCGTAATGCATGACTTTCAATATTGAATGTTATGGTAAGAGATTCATATGAAATACCTCTATCAGGATAGATATCATGAGATTTGAAGTAATTAAACTTTTGGAAATGACGTTGAACTTTTTCAATTAATGTATTATAGCAATTGTAGAATGGATCTTACGTCAAGTTTCAATAGAGCAAATATGTTTGAAAAAGATCTGCAAGTGCGAACTATGAAGCCATGAACACTTAATGCTCCACTCACTTTCGATCTGATGTGGTTAGAAAAAGACAAATTTTGATATACACTTCAATTGAGTTACTTCGTGACAGTGAAATGGTATCTACACGATAATTGTACTCGATAACATTTTCCTACTATAAGATACTACTTCACATTTGGCTGCATTGAGATATAGTTTGTTTACTTCACACCAAGTCTGTATATTTTCTAACTGCCATTGCAATGTATTACAGTCTTCGATAGTTTCCATAGCTGAAAATATTTTCAAACCATCTGCAAAAAATAACTTATTACAATCGATATAATTACTGAGGTCAATAATAAATAATAAGAACTGAAGTGGTCCGAGAGTCGACCCCTGAGGTACCCCAGATGAAGAATTGTAATAAAAAGAATCATAGCCGTTATAAGAAACGAACTGTTCGCGTTGAAGAAGGTGGGATTTAATCAAAAGTACTGCCGAATTATAGTAACCAAATTGGTGGAGTTTTTATAGCAAAATCAGTATATATCACATTAACTTGACCATGATTATCTAACACATCACTAACATTTTGAGTCAATACAATTAAATTTGTTATGGTGGATCTGTTTGACATACATTCATGTTGTTGCTGAGATATGATATCACGAATCGAGGAGTTTTGCAAAGTTCGATAGGATTGAGATAGGACGATAATTCCAAATATCAGATGAATCTTCAGACTTGAAAAGGGGGCAAATTCGTGATATCTTCCATGATTCAGGAAAATTATTATTTTCAACTGCAAGATTGAAAAGTGTCAATAAGGGATTGACCAATACATCGATATAATCTTTTATAAAAAAGGACGGTGTCTTATCAGAACCAGAAGTGTACTTATTTTTTGGTTTACATGCCGCAATCAAGATTTCCTGTTCGCTGATGTTTTCATAGATTATATTATTAAAAAAATAATTTGAATTTGATTGGCATGGATGCAAAGTATTTTCATCAACTGCTACTACTATGAAAAAAATTTGCAAAACTATTTACAATTTCATCTGGAGAATCAATAGTGGAATATTCATATTTCATCCTACTTGGAATACGGGAGGTTCTATTCTTGGAATATACGTATGACCACAATGATTGAGGATTAGATATTACAGATTCTTATATAGAATTTAAAAAAATATCATATGTAGCTTTCATTTGGTTTTTGATGACGAGTCTAAGGCTCTTGAATTCATAATTGTACTGCATATTACCAGTTTTTTAGCGTAGTTTAGCTTTCTTTTTGATATTGCCAATAATCTCGGATGTATAACATTTGGGATATTTATGTTTTACAACTTTGAAAATAGGAATATTTGAATCAATATATTAATATAATACATCATAGAAATTACTAACAGCTAAATTCACATCATCACAATTTCAATGGAAAGACCAGTTCGTGCAAAGTAGCGCATTATATAATGCAGGATAGTTGGCCCGTTGGAAATAAAAATTTTTTTGATTTTGGTTGAAACTAGTTTCGCTAATCAAAAAATTATCAAAATCAATAATTGAAGCTGGATTGTGAGGCATATATTTAGGAACCATTGGAGCTCTGTCTCTTGTCACCTCACATTTCATATTGGAAATGATCAGGTCCAAGAACCAATTCGAGTCATTCAAAGTATTATTCCATTGGTTCATATTCAAGAAGTTAATCATATTATAGAGAGCTTGGGACTTGTTATCAAGAGCGGAGACACGTTAATATTTAGGAGCATTGAAGTCACCAATCAAAGCTACATTTTTGGTCTGCAAAATTTCCAGTTGTTTTAATGATTCACAAAATAGTTCATGAGTCTTAATGCTTACAGATGGTGGACTATAAATAACACACACATAGAATGATTTCAAAATTTACACCTCACGATTTGATCTCCACAATTAAAAAAAAATATATAATTACATGTTTTGCTAGCAATGTAGCTTTCTCAAGTGTTTCTCATACACTTTTTACATTTTTTCAAATACATTTTGTGGACATCAAATCGTGAGGTGTAGGTTTTTGAAATTACTTTGAATCTTTATCAGGTAACGGCCAAATCAATCAGAAAAAAAAACATTAAATGAAGTGTGCTTCAGAAAGCATCTACATATACGCAAATCAATTATGGTAAAATGATTATCAAATAATTCAACATTTACTATTTCACTCTGAAAACTGTTTTTATGGCTAGTGAAACAACACTACCACTTTCTGGAGGTACAACATCTATTTTACGGTCTTTTCTGAACACGTGTTACTTTCAGAAAAATAGATTAATATTTCGTGAAGAAAAGTTAATAATTTTTTAAAAGATTTTTGCAGTTTATTCACTTACCAAATGGCTACTGCGGAATATTTTGCAGGTATGGAAAAAAAGGGTTGCGTTTGCATTCACAATTATGAGTACTGCTACAATATGACTTTTTGAAGTGAAAAATACTGAAAACAAAATAATTTGGATACCATTAAAAAAGGAAGTCTTTTGAAATGATATTTTACTCGGTTTCCATTCTTCATTGATATTCTATCCCTCGATATCCCTCGAAGGATATAGAATAAAGAAAATGACTTTTGTCTCATTTCTACTAAGTGTATTATTTGTTAAGACCGGTTTCGGTTTATGAGACCATTTTCGAAAATTTTACGACCGAAACCAGTCGTATCAAATAATACACTCAGTAGACTCAGTAGTAGTAGACAAAAGATATTTTTTTCATTCTATATTCAATATCAATTTCTACAAAATAAATAGGTCATCAATCAAACAAGTTAGACTTCTCAAAAGACCTGAACCGCAAGGGCTAAAAATTATTTTCAAAATTATTATCCAATAAAATAAAATCGACGTGCCTTTCCGGTTTTTTTAATATTTCCTAGAAAGTTAACACCCTGTATCACATGAAACCATGTATAAGTGGTTGTAAAACTCATTTTTCACGGTATTTTATATGTCTTGAGGCCGTTACAGCCGAACAACTAACTTCATCATACGCTTTTCAGATGATACTTAAAAATATTTTCGAAAATTATTCAATACACAAAAGATATGATCTCAAAAATCTAAGTCATTTTAGAATGTGATATCCACTGTGACTTTCAATTTCAAAACGAAGAAAAATAATTAATATTCTTCAAGGGTCTCTATTGAAAATTTTGCAATCCAACTAATTGATAAATTCCAAATTCTCTCAAAATAGCGTCGAAACTCCCAACAAAGGCAAATCCCCATCAACACAACAATAGCCACCGGAACGAGGCATTATCCCTTGGGTGGAGAAACACTTAACAGTGTGAAATCCGAAAATATCAATAATAGAAAAGAAATATCCGTCAGCCAAGCACCGAAAGGTGTTCAACAACAATTATAAACAGCTTTGCCACAGTCCGATATATGTCTTCGGTATTGTTGGAGAACGAGGCGCGGTGGCGTCTTTTTGAACTATCGGTCCTCCTCACAAGGTGAAATATTTACTAGTTTCTTTTGTCATCAAATTCGTGTAAAGTATTTCCTGACATCTCAATTCATAGCCTTCTTTTCAATGAGTGGGTGCTGGGAGAAGCTGGCGCTTTTTTCATTCATCTGGACCTACCACGTTAGCAGCATTTTGCTGGTTTCGACAGGTAAAAATAGTAGGCTTGTGTGGCTTTAATAGGGTGTTATTAGGAACAACGCAAATATTTGGTTATAGGTGTTATGTATTTTATCAATAAATGTGTCTGACATAGTTAACTTGAATAGAACTTCTCGTGTCTCTTTTGTCTCTTGAGTTTTTCTGGTGAATATTTCCAACCAGTATTTGTGTTTACAGCAATAGGTTTTTCAGTCTGAGAAACATCAATGAAATTGACAAATTTTCAGATCAAATATAAAAACTTAGTTCACGAGGACTTCAGTTTTTGGGATTTTCGAATGAAAATGATTACTTGCATTAATCTATCTTTGATTTATTAAACAAATTCCAGCTGCATCAACTTGACAATATTTTTATAATATTTTTCTTCAACAAATGTTTGATGTGATTCTTCTAACTGACAACTTCTTCATTTATTAGCGGTTTCAGATGAATCATATACTAAATGTTTAAAAGTTTTTCACCATAACTTAGTGTAAAACGTTCCTAAATCGAATAAGCCTTTTTTGAGATTAGTACTCACACACAGACAAGTATTCTTAAAATAATTGTTTAGATATAACATCGAGAGATCCCAAGCTGAGATCATACGCAAGAAGGGACATTGGTTTGGGAGGAAATTCAAAGAAGCCGCATACATGTTGTTCAACAATGTATCCAGCCAAGCTAGCGTAGAGATACGCAACATATGGAAACTTATAATCAAGTCATCACCATAAATATTCATCACCCGAAGGCGATGGTGGATACTAACAATCGAAATGTTGTAAATTAACTTGGCTGGGAATCTCTCAACTTTTAATTTTTTGTTCAATTGTTCTATTTTTACATTTTTAGGTACTTGTATTTTATTTCACTTTCATTTTGTTATAGGTTTTTTTGCTCAATATAATTGTTATTTTCAGCTATTGTTTTAATTTCTTCTTTTTATTAGTTCATTCGGGGATTTCAAATCATTTTATAATATATTAGACAATGAAAGTACGAACTAATGAAATTCATCATGAAACATTGTCAATCAGCTTCAAACAAAAATTAGAACGATCATTCGACAAAATTCAAGCAGCCTCATAAACCGCAATGCAATTGTGTTTAACAAAGAATCAGAATTTTGTGATCAATTTAGTGTTTACTTATATTTCTTATCAAAAAAAGCTCAAAATTTATACAGATACTTATCTTAACTTATCTGCCTGATCTTCAGAATTGGAGAAAATCTAATGAATTTTGCTGTTTTATCTTTGGTTCGATTCACTTCCAAAATGTCCTAAATAGATGTCAAAGAAGTTCCGAAATGTGAAATATGTTGGTTGGTTGATTGACTCTGATATTCGTTCATTGCAATTAGCCACTATCCATCCGGATAGCCAGTACGACCTATTTCAGAAGAACTGTTCAAAATCGATTCCCTACAAATATGAAAATATATGCTGATTCTTTGATTCAAGATCTCTTAGAGTGGGGTTCATTGGCAATCATTCTCGTCTTTCTCCATTCTACTCTAATGTTTACCGTATGATTTCTATTTGTATTGTATTACATCAATTTGTATTTTATTTATTGTATTGTATTTGTATTGTAACAATTTTGATTATGTCAATTGTCTATTTCTAGTATAATTCCCATGTTCATTTTCACGCATATTTAATTGTCTTGAAGTTTCACCAATATAACTTTTACTTCAGGAATAAGATGTCTCGCAATGTAATTATAATTTTTTGTTTCTATATTGTTGACTTTTCTATGATGAAGTATCTATCTAAGTGTATTTTTGTTGGGTAAGAAGTTTCAGTGCCATATTCATTTGCAGTTCATCAAATATTTTCAGATAGTCCTGTAATATATAATAAAAAAAATATATCGTTAGTTATGAAACGTATCAGTGATTGTTGAGTCTACGTTTGTAAAAGTTTTGTATGTTGAATTTGTGATATTGCGTCTAGGATCATTTGACATTGAATTGATTGTTTATTTTTTCTTGCATTCATTGTTGAATCTGGGTGATAGTTCTCTTTCAGATCAGATTTCATCAATGTTGTACAATGACAAAGAAATAGACAAACGTCTTTTGTCAAATAGTGAATAAATAACAATGAAACTGTGTCCCGTTCACTGCCTTTGAATTATTATAGTTATTCTTTTTCAATTTTCTACACTTTTCCATAGATGACGAGAAAGTCATTGATGTTAAAATCTCAATAAATCCTCAAATTGAAAAAACCTATTGAAATCTCCTTTACAGTTATTCACCTGTCGCTTCCTTACAAACAATAACTCTCAGAAGCGGTAACTTGTGTTAGCTGAGAATTACCGAGGTCTTATCTTTTGACGTGCGTTTGCTAACAAGAGATGGACGATATGTAGTGAAAATCCAAAATTCTACAGTAACATTTGAACCACTCACGTTAAAAGGACACTGACGAACCTAAATGATTCAAAATAGATGATAAAATTCATTGTACCCAACAGTTTATGATTTTTTTCTATTTCAAAGTGGTTTCTCATTTTGCAAACACAATGATTCTTTTCACGTAAGTCTTATCTGAATTTCAAATACTCAATATTTCCCAAACCGTTGAAGAGTGCCAAAAATATTTTTCTGTAGTGCCTGTGTTTTGTTAAGGCATCATGAATATTTAAAATGACAGATATTATAGAAAATAGTGGAAACTAAATGAAAAATCCGAGTGGGTGCGGTATACCTCTGTCAACATTTTAATCAGAGACCCTGCCACATTTATGTTTTGTTATAGTGTTAACAAAAGGAAACGAAGAAATATAGCAGTCACAAAATCAAAAAATCGGCCGTCGGAGGCGGTACAAATCCACCAATATTTTTATTAGTCTCTGCCACCTTTATATTTTGTTATAGTGGTCACAACTGGAAATAAAGAAATATAACAGAGTTGAAATCAAAAAACCAGTCGTCGGGGGCGGTACAGATGAAGCAATATTTTTATTAGTGTCTCTGCCACCTTCATATTTTGGTATAGTGTTAAGAAATGAAAACAAAGAAATACGTCAGAGGTGAAATAAAAAAACCGGCCGGTACAGATTAAGTAATATTTTTATTAGTCTCTGCCACCTTTGTTTGTTATAGTGGTCTCACCTGGAAATATAGAAATATGGCAGATGTGAAATCAAAAACCCGGCCGTTGGGGGCGGTACAGATCAGGCAATATTTTCATTAGAGACTCTGCCACCTTCATATTTTGTTATAGTGGTCACAACTGGAAATAAAGAAACATGTCAGAGGTGAAATAAAAATACCGGCCGTCAGGGGTGGTACAGATCAAGCAATATTTTTATTAGAATCTCTGCCACCTTCATATTTAGGTAAAGTGTTGATGAATGGAAATAAAGAAATATGGCAGAGGTGAAGTAATGAACCGATCGTCGGGGGCGGTACAGATCCACCAATATTTCTATTAGAGTCTCTGCGACACCTTCATATTTTGTTATAGTGCTCACGACTGGAAATAAATAAATATTTCTGAAGTTAAATCAAAAAACAGGCCGTCGGGGGCGGTATAGATCAAGCAATATTTTTATTAGAGTTTCTGCCACCTTCATATTTTCTTATAGTGGTCACAACTAGGAATAAATAATTATGTCGGAGGTGAAATCAAACAACCGATCATCAGGGAGGGCACAGATCCAGCAATACTTTTGTTAGAGGCCCAGTCACTTTCATATTTTGTTGTATTTTATTGATTAAGTATAAAGAGAAATGGCATATAGGAAATTATAACCGGCACATGCACAATAAATGTAATATTATAAATATTGCTTGATCTGTAACGCCCCCGACGGTCGGTTTTTTGATTTCACCTCTGATGTCTTTCTTTATTTCCATTTCTTAACACTATACCAAAATATGAAAGTGGCAGAGACTCTAATAAAACTGTACCGCCTTCGTTAGCCGGTTTTTTATTTCGTCCCTGCTATATTTCTTCGTTTCCTTTTGTTAATACTCTAACACAATAATAAGGTGGCTGGGTATTTGAATAAAATGTTGGCAGAGGTGTACCGCCCCCTGCTCGGATTTTTCATTTAGTTTCCACTATTTTCTATAATTTCCGTCATTTCAAATATTCAAGATGCCTTCAAAACACATTTTCCATTGTTTCGGGAAATAGAATAGAAAATACGAAATATTACTAAACTTTATTGCCAAAGTAACTGATGTACAAAACACTCATTCCTTCCATAACATTACGACTGTATGTCACCTCAAGAGACAAATCTGCTCTTGTCAGGATGACAGTACGTATGCACATTCATGTGGTTCATGAATCACATTATTTGAATTGCAAAGAAAATACTTTGGGAAGTTTTTCATTTATATTTTCAATGATAAAATGTACTAAAAACCACAAAGCTTTTTTCCCTAAAACTCCATCTCTCCTAAGAATACTCTTCTCAGTTCAAATGAATTTATTAGAATATCATTTGCATAACTGAAGAGAAAACTGTCCCAGTTTGGTATTTATCTACCAAAAATAAACCAACATTGAAAAAGACATGCTCAAACAAACGACTACCAACGATGTAAAAAACTACTTTGGGTTGTTTCAACTGATTTTCCTACACGAAAAGGCGACTTTCGTCCAACATCATAGATAACTTACTATCAAAAGCAGCACTAAATCAACAAGTTGAAATATTTCAATCCTCGTCTTCATGTTGGTTTTCCTTTCTATGTTGTCCGTGATAGGAATCGCCCGTTAAAAGGTTAGACCTCGTTAGTCCTTAGCTCGCACAAGTTTCTCAACTTCTGAGAGTTGTCGTTCGGATGGGGGGACTGCTGATTAACAGAAAAACAGATTTTAAAAGAGATATCACTTGAACTAAAATTTTAAAAAATATTGGAATTGCTTTTGTCATTTTTCAAATCAGTCAATATTTTCCAAAATACGATGTAGGTCATTGTGCATTCATATGAGTAATGTCTTCTTGATGGTAACGTACAAAATCTACTAATTTCACGCCCTACATTATATAATACGAACCGGAGTCATTTAACTAGCTCCGGTTGTGATATGAACCGTCACAGTTTCTGTTTTCGGTAAAACCCGTTCGCACATCCGGATGTTATATTGACAGCCATCACTGCGAAATCCGATCAGAATATAGATTAACAACGTCTTCAAACAAGTTTGAACGTGCAAGCTATGGAGTAATATATTTACGATTAATTGATATATGAAGTCTATTGCATCTAGAAATATTTTATTATGGGTGATCTGATATAATTATTTTCAAAACTTACCATCTACCATTCGAGTCAGTGATTTTTGTAGTATCCTGTCTCAAATTTATCTTTAAGTGTGATTATTTGTATGTGGAGTAAGATTTCATGGGCCACTGGGTTGAATCTCTTGAATTATCTATTAAATGTAGAGAGCGTGTTTATTTTTACGTACAGATCAAAAGGTTTCATATGATTGTTATCTAATACACTCAATCTTGTTCAGCAAATGCTTGATTGATATCTGATTATTAAAAAAGACACAATTGGATTATTATGAATTATCATTCTGACAACACGTTTTTCATCGTACAATAGCTTCCTAACGCATATTCATACCTATACGACTACGGTTTTATATCCGTTTGAAATATAAAAAAACAATTCACTCTACATTGTACTTCTTTCAAAGTCCTACAAAAAAACAGCCGCGATGGCATATGTCTATCTTTTAATGATAGTTTACTATAACCTTTCTAATGCTTGAAATAATGTTCACATATATGTTAGCTGGAAGTTCTTTAGACCGAAACGATATATATTAGTTCTCATCTAAGGAAAACGTTAGTTGTTTTGAGCTTTTTATGCGCATTAGTGTTCTATAACTATTCAATGCTACGTCTTGAAACTATCGTGCGAGACAATAAATTCAAACGGCCTGACAAACCCATAAAACACGTGTGATGCAGAAAGATTGCAATCAGTTTCACAGTTGAATGCGTATTTTTGTTTTGTGAATTTCTGAATATTCCGTTATGTTCTCCAATTTTATGGAAACTCTCAAACATTCTTGAATATTTCAGATTGTTCTAGAACTCTTCACTAGGCGAAACTTCCTGTTCGTGTATCTTCAGGTGAAAATGTGAATCTTCGTCATGGACAAACGACAGAAACAATACTATGATACAAAATATAAATTCATATCAACATTATATTTTAGTTCACGCCCCATTTGAAAAGGTATAGGTTGTTCATGTTAAGAAGAGAATGACGTCACAAGATGACCAGTTACGGCGATGCCAACATGTGCACTATTTCGAACTTTCAAATTTGTTTGTACTGTTGATATGCTTTATTGCTATTATCCTTAACATACTTTTAGAATTTGTTTAGACAATTTTGACAATGCTTTTGGCATATTGAATATACGCAGGCCTTATCAAAAGAAATGATAAGTTCTTAAAAAAAATTACTGACAGTTTCGAATTTTTTCGATTCGGCAACGTCTGAAATTTCACGATCACAACTTACAAAATGAAGTGTTACTAGTTTAATTGCTGTTCAACGCATTTCAGTGAGAACCTCACAAACTATTTGTTGCATTTACTTGTTCTATGAACTATGAGACGCGGAAACTTGTAAGCATCATTCTAAATAAATACTACATTCATACAATAGTTATTTATGTATCAAGAGCGTAAAATGAGTTTGTTTGGACCGCAGCGTTTAACAGCCACAAGAGAAGATTACGCCATTTCATGCACGACCAGTATATCTGATGTCATGTATATCATGTATGATGTCATTATATCTAGAACACGATGGAAATATATCAAGGCTGCCGTGAGGCTGTATATTCATATCATATCGGAAACAGAATAAATCAAGAAATGATGGAATGAATGTTACTATGGCAAGTCAGTCAATTTTTCGAAATAAGATTATATAGGCTAGTAGCGATATTTGCAATCAATTTTTATGATCACAGATGATTTTGTAGTGATTCTGAAATGGATTCAAGCGACGATTAAAGTGTGAATTATACTCCACCAGAAACAAGTAGAGCAGCTGAGGATGCGAAATTGAGTTTGTTGCCAAATATATCCAAGAAAAGATACGATAGAGTGTATGAGGAATTCGTGAGATGGTGCAACGGAAATAATGTAAAAAATAAGAACTTCACAGAGAGCGTACTTCTTGCCTGTTTTCTGAAAAAATCTAAATATCGTGAACACTCTTTCATGTGGTCATATTATTCCTTGATGAAAGCTACTTTAAATTATAATAGTGATATCAGTAGATACGCAAGATTGATAGCTTTTTTGAAACGAAAATCTGGTGGTTATGAACCAAAGAAATCGAAAATTTCAAACAGAAAATATTCTTCCTCGAGAGATCAGAGTGATCAACAGCTTTTTTTTATTATGAAAATGGCAAGTGTATGAGACAGGTTATCGGAAAAAATACCTTCGGTCAAATACTTTTCAGAGTAGCCACTTACCTAGGTTTTTATAATGCGAAAGAATATAATAGTCACTGCTTCAGACGGTCCTCAACAACTATGTTAGCAGATGCAGACGAGAATATAATCAACATTAAAAGACATGCCGAGTGGAAGTCGACGACTGTTGCGGAAAGTTATTTAGAAAATTCAGTTGCAAATAAGCTGAAGATTGCTAATAACATTGTAGAAAATGATGAGCCTTCTACTAGCCAGTGCGGACAATCTGAAAATATTGCTCACTACTCTGAACCACCGGTTAATAACATGCATTCTCTTCAGACTTCTAGTAATAAAAGTTATCAGTTAGAGTTATCAGTTAAAATCAGTGACTATCAGCAACAACACGAAACAAAAAATCCAAATATTTCCATAAATAACTGTTCTGTTCATTGTTTTGTTTGTATTATTGTTAACGTAGTTTTGGGTTTGATGTGATTTTACATCACAGAAATATTATGAAAATTGTAACATTCAAATAAGCCATCAGAATTATTGAAACACAGATGTCCTGAATTATACAGGAAGGCTCGTTACGAGTTACCTATAAGTAAAAAAGATATTGATCGGCTGATAATGATGGTTGTTGCATTCACGATTCGTAACGTGCCCTCCTGTATAATTCAGGTATATGTTTCAATAAATTTTGCATTTATTGAAACCATCGGAATATAGATTTCTATCGATATGAGATTGAAATCCACTTCAGCGCTTGCTCAACGAATTTATCACCCGCCGGGCGATAAATAGTCCGCGGGTGCTAAAGTGCTACTTTACGCCAGCAAATCCGGGCGATAAAGTGCTACTTCATGTCCGGTCGTTCTGATGAAATTATTCATTTGTTCAATATAAACATTTTCATTGCATAGTCATTGAAAAAGGATATATAGTATGTCTCAAACCTTTCATTCTAACGTTCGGTTTGCATGGACTTAAGCTTCACGTATTTGTTTCACAATATACTAATGCGAACGTAACAGTTCTATTGTTTTTTTTTGTCGTTCATGTTGCCTTTAACAAGTTTTTGGAAAATATTATCACATTTCCAAACCAATAAGAAAACATTTCGTATATAAATCAATTTTTTTATTGTCACTAACATAATGAGTCAGCATGACTTCACGGACTTTCATCCTTAATTCACTATCTGATGAGATTGGATTGAAAAAAAATGTCATTCATGAATTTATATTAAGATCTTTATGATTTATGATACATTGTTCCTAACGGCAAATTACCATTTGTTTACCAAGCATTCCAGTGCAGGGTGTAAGTTAATGTCTTTGTTAGCTGAAATATTAATTCAAAGAAGATAATTTTTTGTAAATACAACAACTCGCACAGTGACTTGCCTGTTAGTTGATTGTTACTAACATTCATGAAAATAAAGTTTAGTATGAATTTAATCGATTCTTATTCCTATAAGAATGGTAAACTCTAGAGGTCCAAATTTACGGGAGGTAAGGATAAATGAGGTTAGCTTTCAATATGCGAAGAAAGAGTAGCCCAATACAAACTGGAAAACTCACCTACCCACATGGGATCGAGCAAAACAGAAATTGAAAGTTTAGGGAAACGAACATCTAGCATGTTATCCCTTCCAATACTCAAAAACAATAATGAGAAACCTCAACAAAATATGCGGATTAATATTTTTACAGACAGCTGTAGGTACTAGGGACACTGACAAAGTCAAAACTGATATCAAGACGAATGTGGGAATGCCGTGAGGAACTGTGGAAACTGGAAAATAGGAATAGATTGGTATAGACTAGGTGTCAGAATACTCATGAATCATTGGCAACGAAGAAGCTGGTGAGTGTACCAGACATGGATCCTCAACCCCTTCTACAGGCCTTGATTCAGCTTGAGGGTTCAAAACTCGCTGGGACAGCACCGTATATTGATGATTCAATAAATTACAAAGTACTGGGAAAACATATTAGGAAAAACCTTCATAACGGGACCGTCCGGAAAAAGAATCAAAAACGACAGGGATACCCACTGGAGACTTTCCCTTAGGAGGACACCCTAACAAAAGAGGGATATATACCGGAAAATTTTGGAGCAGGGAATGCATAGAGACAACTCGACATATTTTATGTGAATTTGAGGCTGTGGATCACAAGTGGTAAACAATTAGTGGACAACCCTTATTGTTTCCAGGAGAATATATCAGTGAAATTCTTCAATTACAGAGGTACCCACTAGACACTGTTCATTACGAGGGCACTCCAACAATAGGGTCATATAATGAATAATTTCGCTCTGTAGCTACCTGTAGATGTGTAATGCATCAAAAGCACAAAGACAGCTCGACATATTTTATGTAACTGTGAGGCTGTGGATCACAAGAGGTAAACAATTAATGAAGCCGAATTGTGTCCAGAAGAATATAACATCCGTTCAGTAAGAGACCTATGCAGACTAGTACAGGGAACGATATTATTGAAATGGGTGTCATGAAAAAAATGGAGAAAGGACAATGAGCTCTTGAGGATGCATCAGTGGTTTCCAAGAAGAATTGAACAAGACGGCTCCCAGGAAGCGGTAAAAATACAGGAATGTCGTGGTTGCTCCTTTAGATATCCTGAAGAAACGAATTCAATGTCTTTCAGGTCCTCTCTTCTATTCTCCAGAATTAAAAATTAGGTGAATCTTTCAGTCGAATGTGTATATGTTATCCATAGATTAGTAGATAAAGAACTCACCACAAATCAAAACAGTTCCATTCCACCTTCACGATTGTATCAATATTTCATAAAATACAATATTTCACTGTGCCACTGTTTTATCACTAATGCCGCCATTATTTACAGTTCATTGGTTATTGGCTCATATTCAAAATGAAATTTTCTGAACGTAAAAATTCCATGGATGCATATATCCTTGATCTGCAGTGTTCTGAGAAGAAATTCTTGAAACATGAAGAGGCACCTACCCACATAACTCAGAACAGTCATTCGATCATTGACTGTGTATGTAGCAATTTAGATAATGATAAAATCCAGTGTTCGGTAGATTCACCTGGTTTCTCCGACCACGAGGCAAATCATGTCACAATATTGATTGACTCAGTTATGAAAACTAGGAAAGTCAAGTATGGACGACTTCTTCAACTTTTGGAACTATGGCAGATTCTACCACGGATGTTTTCATGCTGATTGGAATTTTATATTAGAAGTGCAAAATGAACCCTTTTCTGTTTTATATTCCCAAATAAAAAACATTTTTTATGAATCTCTTCCTTTTTAAAGAATTGAACTGAAAAAAGAGAAACACTGGATCACAAAGGGCATACAGGTTTCCGCGAGAAATATTAGATCACTTAATTATTTTAAAAAATTCACTGATAGTATATATTTTCACACCTATGTTGAAAAATATAGAAATACTAATACAAATGTAATTGAATACTCAAAAAAATCTAGTATCAAAGCAGAATTTTGCAAGCAAGCAATAAATCAAAAGATATGTGGTCCATGATTAATGATTTTAGAGGAAAACAAAGGAGAGATCAAGTGGATATGCCAATAAACGCAAACATACTGAACAATCACTATTGCTCTATAGCAGAAAAATTAACAAAAAACGTACCAACTTCTTTTAATCCGCTGACTCATTTAGAGAACATATGGATGGCTGATAACTTTATTTTGCACCCTACTGATGCAAATGAGCTTAAAGAAATAATTCAACCTTTTAAAAATAAAAAGACCGCGAGAATAGACGAAATTTCAATTATAATTTTTGCTAACCTTCCCAATTCCACATTAAGTGCTCTAGCGTTAGTAATAAACTCATCCTTCAAGGCCATTCCCTTACTGCCTAAAATAATCAATAGTTATCCCATTGCACAAAGGTGATGATCTCAGTGATTCTTGAAATTTAAGTCCTATATGTCTCATTTCCACTATAGGATTGACAATTTATTTAAATAATAATAGTGTCATAAGCAACAACCAGTTCGGCTTTCAATCGAAAAAGATACTCATGATGCTTTCTTTTCTTTGTTATATGACGTTTATGGAAATATTAATAAAAAAGAGTCATCAGCAGCAGTGTTCTGTGACTTTTCTAAAGCCTTTGTCTGTGTAGATCATGGAATACTGCT
>WOGP01001194.1:0-20035 GCA_015342065.1 Leptinotarsa undecemlineata | reverse complement strand
TTCAGCTTCAAAAAGTTATTTAATTAAATGTTATGTCCAAATTTTGAGGCAATTTTTTTGCCACTCGGAATTATATTGCATTAAAAATTTTATATGGTTGTTAACTTCAACCTTTGGGCTAAGCAGTACATTCAAGCACGAGCAGCTCGTTACACGTTACAGGGTGAAAATAATTTTTAAATTATTGTCTGTATTTTTAAATTTCTCGAAATTTCTAAGAAACGGTCAGTTTTAGATATGGGAAATGTAATAGTAACTCACCTTCATATCGTGTCTATAGTATCTGAAAATATAAAAAATAAAGGGTGTTTCATAAGAAAAAATATAACTTTGGTATATAACTTTTTTGGGAGTCACCCTGTATATTTTAAAATAATTTTGGCATATGCTCCTCAGGGACCCACATATGACTGTGCTAAAAGTTTTTCACTATCTTTCTTTGATTCTCGTAGAAATACCGAGGCGAAAGGTTTTTCACATAACTGTACTAGTTAATGAGTATTCCTCACCTTTATTTACCTGTTTTTGCTAGTTATTAAAAGTTTTGTATCCACTACTTCCAGGTAGTTAAAACTAGAATAAAATGAATTACTTCATCGAACTATAGAACATAGTAATGTTATTAGAATATTGAATGGGCGACCATTTTCATAAGATTTATCTTTAATCCCAAAACAAGGGCTTCAGTTTCAATGGTTATCTCTTCATCTGCGCTGAATTTTTTTTCAGCCAGCATTCTCTTGAGGTCTGAAAACAGGAAAAAGTCGCTAGAGACTAGATCTAGAGAATACGCTGGATGTGGAAGCAATTTGAGGCCCAGTTCGTGCAATTTTGCCATAGTTTTCATTGATTTGTGCTAAGGTGGATTATCTTAATGAAGCAGCACTTTCTTATTCTTTTAATGGGGCCGTTTTCCCGCGCTGTAATGGTTGGCCAATTATTTCCTCATTTTATCGATTGGGTGAAAACATAGGTCACTTCCAGTTTAAAAAATACCAAATTCCATACTCGTGGTAACTACACACCGTCATAACCATGCAGGAAATCCCTACGATATCAACAATATCCATTGAAAGGTAAGAATATCGAAATAAATCAGTAGCGACCTAAAAATTACAGTTGATAACATCATTAAATTTACAATCTAAAAATAAAAACTTCTCCAAATCGGTCAACAGTAACACAACAATATTTGGTAAAAAATCACTGGACCCACGAAGCGGGCACCCACAAGGGCTCAGTTTCTAGCCGGTTGGCCGCCGTCAGGAGTTGACTGAAGGCGACTGCCAAATCGGCGTTAACAATGGTCTCGTCGAAAAAGTGTTCATACAGAAATTCTATCCGTGCCGCGGACTTCATGATGTCGTTGAATTCTTCTTCCTGGAATGGTAAAACAGGCATCAGGTGACAGTTTTGGCTTCGTATCAATTAATTTCAAATATTTTATGCTTTAAAAAAACTACGATACAGAACAAAAGGTTCAACCTGTATGAAGAGCCGGCTTAGTTTGGTCTTCCTGGTGTCGTTGTTGTGGATACCCTTCAAACTACCAGTGTCATAGAAAAAAAGTATTTTTGAAAGCTGTTGATCTAGCAAAAGCCTTCATTATGGTGTCTCAAGAATTTTGGCTAAAGAAAACTTTAGTATACAGGAATGCGGGGATTCATGAACGATATTTTAATTAAAATAATCCAACATGTCAAGTTGGAGGACACCTGAATAAAATGGGAATATATAAAGAAGACCTTAGCAGCAAAAAGTCCAGCAAAAGTAACAGAGACAGTTCGTTTGTTAGGAAGAATATGACAAAGGTCCAAGAAAGAACATGTTCAAACTAGAGGGCAGTACTGTTGAAACAAGGCTGTTATGTCTTGCAGAAACTTGTCCACTAGTCACCTGACTCACACACATCAAAAAAGACCCTGCTTCTTTATAATAATGGTAAAGGTTTCTACTAGCATTCAATTATTAATGGAGAATTGTTTTACCTCAACCGTGTTATTTGTCAAAAAGACTCATCTTCCGGTTGTGTTAGTGATTAGTACTTTAATTATTTTCCTAACCATTATGGCACTGATATAGTCGATGTATTAGATGACTATTTCGACGATAGTGAAAATAATATAGCAAATTAACAAATTCGACGTAATGAAATAATTAATGAACAGTTGATATTGTTTTCGAAATTACAACGCCAATATCGTCTATTCAACTACTGTTGCTGATTTTTTTTTTTGTTCATTGAGCTTTTTGAGCACTTTCTGTTAATATTCATTTTCTCAAACTGTGGGAAACCTCGGGTCATAGATTCAGAATCCCATGGGTATCCAAAAATATGCGGACTGTATAAAACAATATTATATTTCTGCATGCCTTCAGCGGTAGACTTAGCACATCAAAACAATATGATAGAATTAGTGTTACAATTCAAATGTGTTTGTAGAATATTTCCACTGTTTCATTTCTACTTATTAACGAATAGGCTAGACTTGGATGTATTGTATTTTTATTAATATCTGTAGCTAACGAAGTATATATACTATTGAGGGTGTTCTAGTTTGGTAGTTTATGAATATTAGTGAATATTAATAAATAATGTGGATTTTTGACTATTCGTCTAACTTAAACAACTAACTTAAATTTCACAAATCCTTTTGTGAAAGAATTCCCGAACATTTGTTGTAATATGTAAACTAAATGATTTTGTATCACTTATCATTTCGAAAATGTATCTACCAGAATAAACGGCTGTTATATCATCATTGTAAAATGATTATTTGAAGGAATGAAATATATTATATAATCACAATTGATGTATATACAATCTCAATTTGTTTTTTCTCATTCAAGTACTTTTATCTGTTTAGTTGATGAACGTTTATACTTTGTTCATATACATTTTCTGATTTACTATTGAAGGATCCTCTATCATCCTAAAAGGATTATTCACAGGAATGAAGTATATTGTACAATTACAATTAGTTTATATGTGTATACAATTTCAGTTTACTTTTTCATTGGAGTACTTTTGTGGTGTTAAATTGATTATATTTTTATATTTTGTGCATATACATTTTCTCTTTTACTATTGACAGCTCCTATACCATCATAAAACGATTACTTCAAGTAATCAAATATATTGTTCGATCACAATTAATGTATATAATATACATGTATATAAAATTTCAATTTGTTTTTTTATTCGAGTACTTTCATACGCTGAATTAAGATACGTTTACATTTTGTTCATATACATTTTATATTTTACTCGTGACGTCTCCTACACCATTGTAAAATGATTATTTGAAGGAACAAAATATATTGTGCAATGACAATAATGTATATAATGCATATGTATATACAATTTCAGTTTGTTTTTTCTTATTCGAGTAGTTTTATATATTAAATTGAGATACGTTTATATCTTGTTTATATACATTTTCTGTTTTACTATTGAAGAATCCTGTATCATCCTTAAAGGATTATTCACAGGAATAAAGTATATTGTACAATTATAATTAGTTTATATGTATATACAATTTCAGTTTTTTTTTATTCAGTACTTTTGTGGTGTTAAATTGATGAACGTTTATATTTTGTGCATATACATTTTCTCTTTTACTATTGACAGCTCCTATACCATCATAAAATGATTATTTCAAGTAATACAATCACGATCACGATCATAATTAATGTATATAATATACATGTATATAAAATTTCAATTTATTTTTTTATTCGAGTACTTTTATGTGCTGAATTAAGGTACGTTTACATTTTGTTCATATACATTTTCTGTTTTACTATTGACGTCTCCTACATCATTGTAAAATAATTATTTGAAGGAACAAAATACATTGTATAATTACAATTAATGCATATACTGTATATATACATTTTTATCGATTTCTAAAACAGTCAACCCCTTTTGAAAGTTAATGGCTTACCGTAAACCCCCTAGAGTTATTAACATCAAACGTCGACCTCGCATGGTAGGCATTCCTCGTCTCTTTCAGTATTTCCAGACTAGGTGGTTTTATATAAATAACATACGGCTTCAGCTGAGGCGTTCGTAGCATCTTCAGTGCTTGGTAATGAGGGTTGAGAATGCATACGTTTCCATTGTTAACTATTGTCTTCACTCCTTCGGCTGAGGTGCCGTAGAGGTTGCCTTTATACTCTCCAAACTCTATGAATTTCCCTGCCTCAATGTCTTCCTCCATCTGCTCTCTCGGAATGAAAAAGTACTCCTTGCCGTTCTCTTCTCCGGGTTTCATGGGACGGGATGTGTCTGAGGAAGTGAATTTTGATTTTCACAGTGACACCACTGAAGTCGGTAATATAAAGGATCTCAAAAAATCTATCGAAACTTACACGGTGTGGGAGTTTTATACTTGTGCGGATCAGTGTCGATGAGCCGCCTTTTCAACTCGTTCCTTCCAATACCCGGCGCTCCGATGAGAACGATGGGTCGATAGATGCCAGGTCTGGGGTATAATTTGGCCACTTCCTCGTAGGTGGCGATGTGCTCCCTATCAAAGTCGTCGTTTTCTGCTGTATCATATATAATCTTTTTAGTTTTAGGTTTAGATGCACAACGGGGGGATTTCGGAAACTGACTGCAGGTAATAGCGGGCAAAGCTGAAACAGAGCAGAGCCCTACGGCACGAAATGGGTTGTTAGTAATGGATGTGAACTCGTGAGGTGATCGGGCATGCGTGGTGATGAAATGCAGGTGCGTGGGTGAGAAGTCTAATGAAAAGCTTATTTATGGCTTGCAGTATAACGTAAAGGTGGTAACGATTCCTTTCTACATTTACTCCTAAAAAAAATTGAACTCCTTCATACGTTTACAATGAATATTGCAAATATGTACTCAATAATTCATAATTGAACTTGAATCTCTGTAGTCCGCAACAAATGGATGTTCTACATCAATAGATATAATCCAGACTTGACTTCACAGCTATTTTTTTTTAGAAATTCCTTTTGTTATGTGCTATTTTAAACTTGTCGAATTTTCCAAAATCCCCAGAATGAATTAAAAAAATGTCAAAGAAAAATGTGACAGTAGCGAATTACACTATTGTTCTGGTTTGAAGCCTGTCGATTTTTGGAATTTCTTCCAGACGTTTCGTTGGGACGAGTGGCTAGATTCTTCAAAGGTGTATACCATATTAGCAGCTTTTTCTTCTCTGTTGAAATTATTTGTGTGTTTGTGGATCTTTATATTGTCTACTGTATCACTCAACTCAGCTATGGTATTTATGGTTGGGGGCAATCGTGTTTCCAAAGAGAATATTGTGTTTTCCTTCACTGATTTCGTGTTCCGCTACAGCCGACTTGTCTGTTTGGCCTAGTTTGTAGTTTCTTTCATGCTCCTTCAGCCTTGTTTCCATGGATCTTCTGGTGGTTCCCATACCTTCCCATAAATGCCAACGGAAAGCGATTAGAGTATTCGTTCATTACATTCAAAATAGTAACCTACCCTGCTCTCTATGTCATGGAAAATTTGCTAAAACGATAAATAGACAGCATCCTGTATACGACGGTTCATCTTGAAAGCCTGTAATATTACGAATTACACAACTATGATGTTAACTACGAATTATTTTCAGAGTTTATGGTGCAAAGTTATTTTTAATTTTTGTTAACACCGAAAATTACTCAAAATTATACTGTATTGTAAAAAGAACTTAATATTCAATAATATCAAATCACAAAACATCAAAATAAAATAGGTGTTTCGCAACAAACTCATTGATTTTCTGGAGATTTTCTTGTCCAAAATAATTCTGTATAAAAAAAGATTAAAATATTTTTTAATAAAGAATGCCTTCTTCAACACTGAAGAATTTCTGCACTGTGATATAAGTTCTTTAACCATATATAATCGTCGTCGTTATCATTGTTTTATAATAGGTACCCATAATATTATAATAGAATATATAAATATTGTTTATAAAAAACGTTATTCTTTGAATTGTAAGCATCTATTGTTTATGTGAATATTGGTAGATGCCTGACATATGCTAATTTTATTAATATGTATGTATTGACTTGTGTAAATACTGATGAATGTATAAAACACCAATCAATTATCTATCTATCTATCTATCTATACCCCTGCTGATAGTATGTCTCTTTTGTCTTTATCCGACTTGAGGCTCTGTTGTATCTTCTTGGTGAGTTTGAAAACCGTTTTATTGCTGTGTTTCTCCAAGAGTTTTCCAATTCTGTCTGTGAACCGTGAAATTCTTCAGTTTTATGGCCTTGTTGATCTCGGGTACACTGTATCCATTCGATCTCAAGGTCACTTGAAAATGTTCCACTTCTTTCTCTAGATGCTCTGGTTCACATATTCTTGTAGCCCGTTCAGTTAGAGTAGAGACTCTTTTGACTAGTACACACATCGTTCATGAGTACATCTGTGCTAACTTGTTGTGATAGACCTTATATCTTTCCAGATGACGAATGTGTCATCCATAAACATAGAGTAGGGAGTTCAAATTTAGAGGAGAGGACATTTTCCGTATTTCCAAAAAAACAGATTTTTGGAGGGCTTACGGGAAATGTCCAATTTGACAGATTTAGAGTAGCACATGACAAAACAGGCTATTTTCACAATTTCTCAAGCAGAGACTAACGGGGAAGTCAAATTTTTGATATATATATTGATAGAAAAACTTCTATATGTTGCAGATTGCATGTGCGACCCTATATCACTTGAGAACAAAGTCCAAGGGCATGCAAAACACCAAAGCGATGCCATGCAAAGCAACAAGCACATGCAATTTGATAAACAATTGTAAAAATTTCATTGAAAGTTGGGAATCACTCTAAATTTAGGTCAATGGCCAGAAAATACTATTTTTAGAGTGAATAGTTTATAAGAATGAAAAATGTTATGCTGTAAATGTTTTTTCAAGTCTACTTCATACTTTTATAATTTTAATTGCTTTTCATAGTAAAATATTACATGAAAATTGTTTTTATCTGGTCATAATTATCGATCACTGAAAAACTGTTACATATTTAAGGTACAAGTTTTTGGAAAACTCACCATCATCACCATTTTTCGGAACTTGACTTCTGTCATGGATGATTCGTCGTTCTTGGAGAGCTCTACTAGGAATAAGGCCGGCTCTCATATTTCTATCGCCTTCTTTACGAGCTTGCCACCTGAAAATTCAATTATTCAAAATACCACCCTGTACATCGACCACCAAATGAAAAACCGTTTTCTGTCTCTCTACAGCTTTCGCCGAAAACAACTACATACTGCGGTTTTCTTACCAGTAAGCGTCATCTTGAGAAACTATATGCAAAACGTCTCCTTTATCGAAGTCCAAACCAGCTTCTTTGCAAGGAATGTACGGATCAGTTGAAGATTCGTAATCGAAATGAGCCCTCACTCGAACTTTGCTTTCCCTCACACCAGATTTTCCATCAGCAGGCACCAACTTGAACGTTATTGTTCCTTCAGAGTTTTGCTGAAAATAATAATTGAGATAGTAAGTACTCTCAGAAATATATGATACTTTCCAAAAATTCTACTCTGATAAGTTAATCTGAAGATTGCTATATCAACAGTGATGAATTCAGTGTCACTGTTTTTCGAGTTTGAAAGCCGTGGATTTTTGGAATTTCTTCCTGGTCTGTCGTTTCGCAGCGAAACGTCAGGAAGAACTTCCACGGCTTTCAAACTCGAAAAACAGTGATACTGAAAACTTCAGCCGCGAAAGTCTAAACCAGTGATGGATTATTGATCAAGAAAAGTTACAAAGTCTCCCATTAAGGTCTCTAGAAAAGGAGATAACTTAGTTTTGAAGACAGTTTGGAAAAATTCAAGATTTCTATCAACAGTGACGGATTATTAATCAAGCAAAGTTGCAGTCTCGTGTGAAAGTATCTAGAAAACAAAATAAGTTGTTCTGAAAGACTACCCACCATACAAACTAATCGGCTTAGTTAAGAAGCTGGGTTTATTTGGTCGACTGTGAATAGGTGTGGGCCACAATAAACCCTTGCGGGTTGCGGTGGAGGGTCAAATAGACCTACTCACTTTTGACCTAACCTAACCTAGTTCAGAAATTTGGCACTTCGCATGAAAATGGGAATTGATTTTAGTGAGCTTAGAAACTATCTATTTACCATAGAACCTAACCTAAACTGATTCAACTATTGAGGGAAGTTGAATATCTGAAAGTAATTCCAGATCCCAGTGTACCTAGGTACCTGGTTTTTATTGATCTTTGCGTTTTCAGTGATATTCCAGTAAAAAAAGTGCTGCTTATTGCTGAGAAACAATAGAGATGATCATCTCGTGATGATGCTACCTTCGTTAACGAAAGGAGTGTGGAAAACAACTGCCTTAGTTCTGGCGAGAAAAAGTGTTTCATGGGGAATGTTCCTTCCTCCTGACAAAATCAAGTAGTTTTCATAAAAGAGCTCTAAAACAACGCATTTTAAACTTATCATTTCAACCTTAATCTTTAAAGAAATATTTAAATACTTAAAAACGAGGAATGAAATAATGCATTCAGCATTTAAAGGGTTTCGTTTCTATTTCACCATTTGGCAACATCGTTTATAGCTACTAAAGGACCTGTATGAGACAGACAAAGAAGACATATTTCAGAGGCGTGCTGTTCTGTTTACTTATGTTCCGAGTTTCAAGACATTCTGTGACATATGACATTTTGTGTACCTAACCTATCTCCCTCTATACAAATAAATAACAAAACAACTGTTGTTTATATGGCTTGTGGAGGTGATACTGAACTATAATTTATATTTTGTCTCAATTTGACACTATTGGCATGATTCTTCTTCTTCTAGCATACTACTAACCTGAACTCCGATCTAGCATTCTAAGCGCTGTTGCCAATATGTAAAAATCCTATTAAAAATTAAAGCCCAACATCAAAATATCAATTTGAATATTTTTCGAAGTGAATTTCAAAAACTCATGAATTGAACTCAACTTCATTTTGTTCATACTTGCATTTGCTGTAATAATGCAAATTGAGAAACATTTCCCATTGGATATATTTTTAGAATATAGATTTCTCATCAAATTGCTTACCAGAATAGTAAGAACATCGTTTGGTGTTTTTCCTTCCACATTAATATTGTTCACTTCCACTACTTCATCTCCTACATGAATCAATCCAGATCTGTCTGCAGCACCACCATGCATAACCCTTGCTATAACTATCTTACCAGTCGTCTCATCAGTTTTTATTGTGGCACCCTAAATATCGAAAAAAATCAACATTGGTTATTCAAAGTGAGAAAAAAAATTTAAAACACTTTTCCAAAAAATATTGCCATTGCTCTCACAACATGTTTTGCTGTCACTCTGAAAAACAGATCCGAACCTCATCGACCTTTTGGAGAAGTGATTTTTCGAAGGACTTCGCTTTAACAATTTTTATCAACAAGTTCAGGAAAGGGCCTAGCATTACAGTGTGGGGATAATAGTGCAGATGAAGAGAAATAGATGCTTGTTTACTATGATACTTACGACTATCGGTTCAGCACTGTGTGCCCCAGTCTTTGCAAAAAAGAAAAATAAAGAAAAATTTGAAATATTACAGAGATCAACCCACATTAAAGGAGAGCCGTTGGATATCCACAAGATATTAACATTTATTCACATTTTGGCGGTGGTACAAGTCAGATAATTCATCTAATTAGCGGTAAAAACTAATTTCTGTAGTGCTGCATTAAATTCTAACTAGAAATCGAAATACTGGGTCGTTAAATTGAAAAATATCTGGTGGATATTACATTAATTTGTATAAAAGTTTATTTTAATAGAAAGCTTTGAAAAAGCTAAACTTAATTTGTACACATAAATTCACGAAATGTGATTCACAAGGTGAATCAAATGAATCACATTAATAGACAAAAAACCCCGGTGGGTTGTCATGAGAACCCGAAATTTTCATGACAATATTCTAGTGAACATAGTACAGCATACGATCAAAATGAGAAATTATTATACCAAAGGTTCATTGCTCTTAACAAGCTGTACAATCTTGATAGTTTCTTCCTCCTCTTCAGTATCACAAGGTATTTCAGGCAGGTGTGGGTAATAGTCTTTTTGGGCCACAGAATCGTGAGCGAACAATAATCCCTACAACAAGAAATACATTATAAAACAAATTGGACTCTACAGTGGTGAACATTGACTTTACATCGAAATTAATTGAGCTGGAATAATTAAAACCTTGCCTCAAGTGCCTCACCTGAATATGCGGCCTCTGCAGGAGGTAAAATAGTTCTTTGCAGTCTTCAGACATGTGTGGTCTGTGCACGAGTTCATCCAGAACATCGGCCAGCACGTCCATGGAGGTGGAAAGCATCGGGAAAAATTTGTCGCTAGCGCCATTGCTAATTATTTTATTGTGAACATTCACTAAGGCATGTAGTTCTTTTGATTGTAACAGAGTACTCAGAAATCCTAATTCTTCTTCGGTTGTTGGCAGGTTACTAGCTTGTTGGAGGGACGAAAGAAGTCGTGATAATGCTGAAAAATGGCTTGGTTGATTTGTGTATCAGTGTTACTGAAAAATTATGGAAAACATTTTTGGGAAAATGTTTCTATGCTACACAGTGACCATAAAATAACAGGGATTTTTTCCAGTGTCAAATGAATATTGCTGTGTGAACCAACATCCCCCATTCAGCTGGTTGGATGACCCTAATTTACTAAGCTGGTCGTTTTACTCGGTAAACCCGCAACAAATACCTCTGTATATTTTTTAAGATTATTGTATGGGAATGAATGCATGTCCACGAGAATAAAGCAACGTAGAATATAAACATGCTTTCATGAAATGACAAACACTCTTTCGAGTGAAAAAGTTTACATATAAGTATATTGAAGGGGATAAAATGAGAAGAGTTGAACAAACCTATTATTGCGTACCATTTATATGCTTCTGAAACTTATGGGGGTTTCTATTCCTAGGGAGAAGGCTAGTTAACGGAAACACTCCTGTTAAATTCATTTTTTGATGGGAATTTATTACGGAATTAGATGAAATCGTGAATAGAAAGTTGGAATCCAACAAATATTAATTAGAATATTGAATTTCGATGGATGGATGGATGGATGGATCTTTTTTTTTCAAGAAAATATGTGTAGGTATTTTTGTGAAAGAAAGTTTTTGGCTTTCTACTACTCTATCTTGATAAAAAAAAATAAGGAAATCTTCCAAAGAAAGGAAGGAAGTAATCAATTTGAAAATAAGTAACTCTATACATGAATGTGTAACTCATGCAAAGAAGTAACTTTCAGGCACAAATACTTCTATATGAACGCTGAATTATACAGAAGATTTTTTTCTTTACTCAGTTTGTATTTCAAACATTCGTTGTGAAACAAAATCAGATATCATTCACATTCCCTCATCTTTTTTGTATTGAGATGGAGTAGTAGAAAGCCAAAAACTTTCTTTCCCAAATGGTATCCAATTTGGTACTGTAGAGCCTTAGGGTTAGTGTCTTATGGCGAAACATCGATGTATAGCAGTGAGGATGACAGTGTAAGTGCATTGTTACCATTCATTTAAAGTAGAACTCATGTGTTTCAGGAGGACTTTCTGTCAGTTTGAGTCTGAAAGTTACTTCTCTGCATGATCTACACATCCATGTATAGAGTTACTTATTTGCAAATTGATTACTTCCTTCCTTTCTTTGGAATATTCCCTCATCTTTTCTGTATCGAGATGGAGTAGTAGAAAGCCAAAAACTTTCTTTTCGAAAAATTATTCACTCCTAAAAATTTAACCCCTTCAATTCATGTGTAGGTATATTTCATACATTATCGATATTTGGTCACATGTTGGTTCTGTAGATGTTTAGTATCATCAATTATAAATACTAGTAATGGAAATAGTTTAAATGAGTTAGTAGTTGAGAAAAGTTTGAAAGTTAGGGACGAGATTTAAGTCATTTTTAATTATATTGAAAAAAAGGAAATAGTATAAACTTTGTATAACTATTTCCATTTTATTAATGCTTGTATACCTATTCAAGTTTATCAGCAATTAAGAAAAAAATATATCTATTCCTTTGTTAATCCAAATGAATAATTTTGGTTCATAGAATATACAATAAATTGGGTATCAGTATGTATAATTTACTACTGAAAAATGTAAAAAACAACGACACATACTTTTATATATATTTTTTTCTAATTCTGTTGAAATCCCTACTATAAAGAGATTTGTTTCTTGGGATGAATAAAGAAATGGTTCAAGTCATATTTTTATTATTATTTAACAGTTATTAACAGTTCTGTTCTACATACATGATTATATCTCAATAAGAAACACAAAAGTACTTGTTTGTCTATGTTGTGAACAACTACAGCCCACACAGTTATAATTTGTTAGTTATTAATGTTCACTGGGACCCAAGGGCCATAACATGTCCTAAGACGGCACTGTTCAAAAGTTACACATCACGCGATAATGTTTCGCTGGTGAGCAGTGAGCATTTTTATGCTATCGTCAAAATGATTTGTGAATAAAATTTTTAACAAGTGTTGAAATATTATGTTCTTCAAGTTAATTGAAAAATTTTAGTGTTCTTAGTACTAACCGCCATCTACAAGCCAGTAGATGTACCTATCGGAAAGTCAATTCAAACATAAAAGCATTTACAACTTTTATTGGGTAGATGACCAGTCATACACTATTAATAAACGTGAAATACAAAATTGAAAATACATGTATTGTATCTTCGAAAACGAAATTAGTTTTTCAATGTGCAACGAACCCACAATGAACTTTTCAAGGTGCAAAACTTCTTCATACTCTGTACATGCTTTTTATATTTTCATGAGTATCCAACTTTGTGAAAAAACAACTGATTCTGTATAATCAATACCAGTTCTGTTCCTTTCAATCCACAATTGAAACTATTGATATATGTACACTACAGACAGATGATATAAGTAGCTTAGTAGGACTTTTTGATGCCTTATTTCTTGACTACGTTGAAAAACATACTGAGTTAAGTAAACAAACAAAATAAAATTGAAACAAAAAAATTTCAAGCATTTTTTATTGAAAAAAATCAACACAAAGCAAATCCACTCAAAATGTAGGTACTTGGTACTGATACTTGAAAGATGCCACAGTAAAAACAAAGCAGTTTTAGAAAGTGAAAGCAAAAAAATCATTATTTTATCAAAGAGAACTAAACATGCTTTAGTGTCTACTATAATTACAATAAGTCAAATAAATAGGGCAAAACATGGGTTTTCTCCAAACAAAATTAAGTATTTCAACAATGTACCTAAGACAAATGAAAAAACATACATTCAGTCAAGTATCACTTCTACCAAGCCAAATACTGAAAAAAAAAATCCAATGCACTCCAGGCTCACCTGGATCCCATTTTCCGCTACTTCCATTGGCCATCACCTCAGTTGTCATTCTGTAAGCACAAAAATTTCGAAAATCTCACTTTTGATATGTATGGCCTAAATCACAACAGTTCTATATAATCTAATTAAAGACAAGAGGTTGTTGAACTCGGCTGACACGAAAATGTCACATACCGAAGGAAAAATATGCATCATTAATTCACAATAAAAAGCAAAATCAGCAAATCGTGAGATTATTGGGTTTTATGAATATTGCTGCATGCAGCTATCTATGAACAATGGTAATACTCTCAGAGAGATGAAATATAAAGATATTTTGAGATCTTTACCCCTTATTAATAGCAGCATAACGTGAAAATTTCACAATCAATTTTCACTGTAAAATTTATATTTTCCTAATTTCCTTTTTATTGAATTTTACATATTAAATATGGCGTTCATGGAATTGAGAATTGACATCTGTCAGTTATTCGTATTTCCGCCACAGAACTATAACTCACAGTATAGTTCTGTGCTTTAGGCTGCCCAAAAAAATAACTGTCAATTCTTATTCCTACAAAATGATTGACCAAGTGATCAATATACAGAAGCTGCTTTTTTGAAAAGTGATCTCTGGAACAGAAATTATTGTATTTCGAGCATGTACACAATTCGTGAACAAAAAAGCATGTTACCCACAGAATAAAGAATTCATGATTGGTGTCTGTGATTTTATCCTCCTCAAAGTGTATTTGAAACTATCAATTTTCTTTCCTACCTGGTACTTATTGAAAATGAATGTGACAAAAATATTATGAATTGAAATAAGTTCAACGTATCACTTGAGTTATTTTTCTTCAATATTGGTCTATGATGTTCCTTTCAGAGAAACAAATTGTCAATATCATGTATCGAAAGTTCTACAAAATCGACCTAGTAATTGTCAAAGGTATTTTAGCTGGAAAACAAATGTTGGCAACACTTTCTAGATTCATCTCTTGAAAGGGTTTTCAACACTAGGTTTGTTCGGTTTTCAAAATCTGGTGTTGAGCGAGCAAATTTGATACCATAGAGTCAACGGAGCAAATGTATCTCGAGAGACAAATTGACATATATGGTATTAGCTGTCACCAAAATTTTAGTTTTTTTGTTACAATAAAACTTGTAATTTATTATTTGGAATGGCAGATATTTTATTTTTGAAATACAAACATTTTTCAGTGAATCTTCGATTTGGGAATCAACGATGCATGCCATTCAAGGATAGTATGTGATTACGAACAAAAGCCAAAAAGTACTCAAAACCCAACCAGTTTTTTCGAACATATCAAGGAACAACTATGAAATCTGTCTGACTCTAACGTTGATCTCGGAGCGAACCTGTTAGATTTTTTTCCTTGCTTTCGTAAATACCGAACATAGAAAGATGTAACTGAGGAACTAAGCGACTCTAGCTACTCGAGTGCTTATTTATATATTAAAGCCACTGTTCTGTGACTATAAAACATAAATTTCTGTGCCAAAAGTGACCATTTCTTTCTAGAATAGCACCGTAAATACCATAATCCTTAAAATTAATATGATGTAAATAACTTCAATTCTTTTGAGATACGTATAAACGAAAAAGATTGCTTTTCGAAGCATTGATGACTAAAAAAGCTGAGTATTAAAGGATTATTTTCCTAAATAGATGTTTTTCAACTTGTAGGTAAAATTCAAGAATACAACAAGTTTCTGACTAATCAGACTCTTTATATTCTCTATTGATTTGGCTCTGTTCTAAGAAAAAAATCGTGACGTATTTTCTTCTTACTCACAGTACTTGTATCACTTCATTACTTGTTACATGAATGACGTGAATGCCAGGTCGTGAATCCCTCCATCTTTTTTCAGTTGTTGGTGTCAATGTTCTGGCCAGACCATATTTATTATTACGTGACCATTATATACATTTTCATTTTAATGTAACTTGAGATTTCTTTATTTTTCAGTAGTTTCCTCTGTACCTGTGAATTTTCGTTGGTTTTCATAAATAATTACCTCATTTATCTCTTCAATCTTTATGAGTCTATTAAACCACTTTGTAGAAGAGGAATGGGAGTGTAGAAAGATTCGTTAATTGTGACCCACCCCATATGAAAATGCTGAACCATACTTTGAAATTTATTTTAATTCACCATACAGACATAAAATAATGTGCATTGTAGAAACAATGAAAAAATAAGACATGAATAAATTAAGTCATACAAAAATAATACAAACTAAACAGCACATGCATGTCATTACCAACTCAAGACCGTGTACAACTGAACCGTTTGCTTGTATTCTCGGCTGTTCTATAAGTAGCACAACTTGAATGAATATTAATCGTTATTGCGTACTGACTAAAGAGGCTATCCATCATAACTTTAGGTTGTAATTCTATGTTATATCTGAACTAACATCGAACTATATTATAGTATACGTTAAAATAAAGCTCGTACCTAAAATTTGGGTGAATACATGTCTAAAATCGCCAATCTCACGTCATTTTTGCTTATCGTAATAAAGTTCATATAAATGTAATTTTTACAGATATGAAAGAAAACATGCCATTCAGGGTTATACCGCACTAAAACACATCAAAATGCACAATTTTGGTAAAATTTAGTATCTCGGATGACATAAGTGGTCATAGTTTTGGAAGGCACTTACTACTTCTTTTTGAACACATTAAGCCTAGTTATCAAAAATAATTTTTCTACTGATGAAAGTCCAATGGGATTGGTGAAACTTGAAAATTGAACCTGGTGTTCTATTCATTAGAAAATATAATATAAAAGTTTATAGTACTTCTGAAGCACTTGAGTGTATACTTTTTACCTGAATTCAGTTTCAAGTGTTACAAACCCACCTTCAAAGAAAAAAATATATGTAGATCCAAGATTCCGCAACATTCAAAAGGAATAAAGATTCAAAGGCCACTTTTTGAAAATATTATCACGTCACAAGATGCATAAAGTCAAATGAGCGTGGTAGACCCATAAATGGCAGGAAGGCATTTATAATTTCATTAAATGGTAATATTTCTTCTACATATATAGATTTATATAAATTTTGTACATTATTCTATACTCCTATATTCTAAACAAATCACAAAAATATTTTTGTTGGCTCCGTGACTTTTCTAGAACTAATATCAAAGAATAAAAGTTTCGTGTGTTTTTTTGTGTGTGCTACTTTAATGCGAACTGAGTTGCAACTTCACAGCAGCGCTGCACTGTCAAAAGTCAATTTTACGTTCGAGTTGCACTACACTTTTTGTACATACACAACACCTATTTTTCACTAATCATCGGTACTACGTCATAATAACATATATATTACATTTGGCATATACAATGCTTAGAATGGAATTTGAAAACAGGAACAGTTTCGAGTCTCTCGGCAACAAATAGAAAGGAACAGCCTTCTCAGAATAATTTTGTACTGCCCAAGACCATATTTTTTCTGGAAAATGCATATTTGAGATGTTTTGTCTACAAATTATTGAGCTGTCTCCTTTGAAAATCCTGTAAAATACTGTGTTCTATGAATTTCATAAAGGAATGTTTTTCTAGATAGAATTGATGATGATACCGCTTTGGCTCAAGGAAGGTGGATGAAAAATGAATTTTAAGGTTTCATATTATAAACAATCCTTAATGTTTTCAAAGTTGTACTTGAAGCGTTATTCATGTACAAATGAATGAATCAGTGGGAAGTAAATCAGCTTCATATACTTCAAAGAAATATAGTTCCTTATTTTATGTTCCTTATAGTTGATTTTTTTTTCGAATTACATCGATCTGGATAATCCATGAAAGAGTCTTATCTTTAAATGAACTAAAAAACTGAATACTAGTGAAGTTATCAATGTTGTTGGGTGCTAAAACTAATTTGGAAGATATCTCAGAGGACTTTTTATCGTTAAACATTCATGAAGATTTTTTTAAATTCAGAACCAGTTTGTGAATATTGAATCAAATATTTGTTTCAAATCAGCTTTTATTTGTGATGTATTAATTGAAATACTCTGAAATACATCCAAGTTGTACATTCAGGAAATAGTTCTCATTTTTCAGATTGCTGAATTTCGAAAATGAATTTATATAAATGGGGTGCGACAGCTGGTTAACGGAAAAACAGATTTTTTTTTTAAAGAGAAGAAGTCCTTATATAGATACTTGTAGTACTCCACGAACAGTTTTTTTTATGAACTTTCCTTATTTTCCAAAGACACATATGTTGCTTTCCATCATTTGAATAATTTTAAAATGAAAATGCATTATTACCTCCAATGCCATCAAATATTTAAACAAAATTTCTCGATTGACAGTGTCCATAGCTTCACATCTAATGATGGAAGTCCACATTTTTTATGCTCATCTTATCTTAACTGAATATATTGATCATATCCAAGTCACATGAATGAATTTCAAATATTTCAATAATCTGTTATAAGTTGCTCGCTAAAGATTTTTGAATATAATCCGTGAAACAGAAATCGGTCAATTATTCTTAACATAATGTTTTCCTTTTTTAAAAATGCCAATTTTCAATTTATGAGGTTAGATAAAGTTAGATTAGGTTTGATCAATCCCTAACCTATCAAATCTGACCTAACCTAATCAATCCCTATCCTAGAATAAGATAAGTTGGGATGGAATAGGGTTAGGTAAGGTTTGATTGGCTAGGGATTGATCTAACTTATCCTGTTCTATGATAGGAATTGATTAGGTTTGGTCAGGTTTGATAGGTTAGGGATTGATCAAACCTAACCTAAACTTACTTTAACAGTGATGTTTTCTGTGGTTCAGATATGTGGACGATGTTATTAGTTTTTTTTTTGTATACTTAGCTGAATGAACCAATAAATATTGTGCTATTTAAAAATTTGAATGATTATTATTTATTGAAGTAGGCACAACTTTGTAATAATCATCTCTCATCACCATGTTTTTGAAATGATTCATTTTAAACGTCTCATTCAGTGTAACAAAGTGGATTGAATAATGAAATCAATTGTGGTTTGTATTTTACAATAGAAAAACTTGAGAAAATAGATTAATTTGATTCTGAAAGATAAGAATTTCTCAACAAGATCTTTTGCTTGTTGCTAGCAATGGTAGGAATATATTAAATTCCTTTTTATTTTCGTACTCATTCAGGTGTATTATTATGAAAACAGGTTTCTTATGATCCCATATTAGTTTGTGGACTAGTAAAAGGCATTTTTGGAACTGAATAATCTTGAATCTGCTAAAATATTTGCAAATTGGACATTAACTGTAAGTTCCTTATTATTCATTCATGAGAGAATATTGTGTTAAGAATCCCTCTAACTGTTTCTGTTCATCAAAAACACTTCAGTGCATCAGAACTGTCTCCTCTGAAAAAAAGGGTATATTTTTAGTAGAGATGAAAACATGAAAAATAGAGATAAAGGTCCTAAAAATATGAGCGATAGCTCATTCGATTCGAAATCACCTCTAGAAAAATGTTTTAGTAGGATTTTGGTGCAGGTGAAAAGTTGCAATTATTATTATCAAAATGAGATTTAAAAAAAATGGTATTTAGATTTTCGTTAATAACTCAAAAATATTATTATTTAGGCAATTTTGAAAAAAAGCTCGTTAAAGAGGAGGAAATTTTCAAAAAGTTATTCAATTGTTAACTAACAAATTTTTCCTAATCTCCCTTGGCATAAATAACGGGATAAAAGTTATAAATAATTGGCCTAAAAATTTTAAACTTCGTGGAGCCCTTTTGATATATAAACTTCATATGATCCTGCGATAAAAGTTCATAAAAATTTATTAATTATGCTTTTTTATAACTATTTCAAAATGAAATACCTAAAAATTGTTGATAAACATTTTTTTCAATTGCTATTTAGCTTAAGTCTGTTTTCACATTAAACAATGGCAGTTATTAACGTAGGATATGAATACGTACGAATCGTATATGAATACGATTACGTAATGTGTTTATTAAATTGTTTTTAAAAAATAGAGAAATTCAGTACTTTTGAAAAATATTTTTTGTTGTTTTGTTGTCTAGAGATAATTATGATTTGGAAAAAATTTGTCTTAATTTTAATTTTTAATTATTTAAAATCATTTTTTTTATATTTATAATTAGTTACGAAATAATTTTGCTTTTAAATGTTATAATTTTATGTATTATTTAATTGTTTATTAGTTTAACAATTTGTTATAAACAAATATTGAACAACTTTATATTTTTTTTTCTGAAGCAAAAAAAATTATAAAAACAGCTATATATTAAAAGTGCCCTATTTTTTTTTATTTATAATGATACTTTCTATAATATTATGATACTTTCTATAATAAATAAAAAAAATTGTATGGCACTTTTTTATATATAGCGGTTTTTATAATTGTTTTCTGCTTCAGAAAAAAATATAACGTTGGTCAATATTTGTTCATAACAAATTGTTAAACTAATGAACAATTAAATAATAAATAATTTTTTTTGCCAAACTATTTAAAAATGTAAATTATGATTTTTAAAAGCAAAATTTTTCCGTAACTAATTATCTAAACAATCGAAATATAACAAAATCGATTTTAAACATTTAAAAACTAAAATTAAGAAATAAGAAAT
>WOGP01001193.1:0-20037 GCA_015342065.1 Leptinotarsa undecemlineata | reverse complement strand
GTGTTTTTGCCGTTCGTTTCACTCGACTTTTTACTGTGTATTTTATATTGTGGGCTGTTCACTTCATAATCTTTAATGCAAATAACGAACTTGATTATGTTGGAATTACAAAGACAATATTGGAATATAATAGAATGCACTTTAACTTGCAGTTTGATATTAAATTCCTAATTTTAATCCTAATTCGTCATCGGAAATTAAAGAAGTTTTGAGGACCGCACTAATACTATCTTGAGAGAGTTTACTAACTAACATGTTACATGTGTTTATTTTTTTTTATTTCCATAATAATTATTTTAGATGTAATCATGAACAACTATGAGATGAACAACAACTATTGTTCAATGATTGTTATTCTTGTTTGTCAGTTTGACTTGTCACTATTGTACATTTTGTAATTGATGTGATGAAATAAACATATTCTATTCTATTCTATCAAAAATGACAACATTATTAGAAATTCTCTATACATTAATTTGAAGCAAATAATTGAGATTATGCTCACCACATGTCGTTTAGAAGGGTCACACCATACCACTTTGAAATTTCACAAAAAGGTGTCATCCTGACATAAACAGAATTCAGATTATAGATATTTCGCTTTTAGTTGAAATATTTTTCATCTCTTTGATAAAACTAACAACTTCAGTATTACACTGTTCCCGACGGATTACATTTTATAAAGAAACATAGTTGTAATACATCAAGTTATTTTTGCAGCGAGCAAGCATATCTCCATTACAAAGTGATTTCGAATTGAATACAATCATTTCACATCAATTGGAGCAATTTTCATTGAATCTGGAAACCATTTTTAACTAATGCTTTGAATGTACTTTAACATTTCTTACCTGATACATACACGAAAAAAAGTTGTTCATTATTAAGGGGCACCGGAATCATATTCAAAACAGAGAATAAAAAATTTCTTCTGAAATATTTACTTAAAAAATTTATTATTTGATACTTGACAAAATGTCCAATATTGGAATACAAAGTAAAACAATAAAATTAAAGAGTCCTTGAAGATATTTTACAAAACGACCTGAAACTTTTGTAGGTGCTGATTGCTAATACTTTGTTATAAACTTTCTCATTCCAGAAACATCTGTACCTCTAGAGAGTGGGGCTCCTAGAAATTTAGCGTACCTAATATTCTCTCTGTTCTGAAGAGAAATAATTTGATAAATGTCAGTCACTTACTCCTGAATTAGTTTTGTAATCGTTTACAGCCGTCAGTTTCATTATATTTTCATGTATAAGAATATTTTACCAGGTGTAAATAACTTAATTAAATATTAACTAAACATCAGTTCACTTCTGCAAATGAAATGGAAGATACGTATTGAAATATAACCGATCAACCAAACTAGTAATAATTAATATATTCTATAAAAAGTAAGCTGACTGTGGTTTTTTCGACGGAATTCCCCGCATTTCTTGTGGAGCAGCCTCAAATATTGTAAACTCTCTTCCTAGGTGCTCATTCAATTCCAAGATTGCTGCTACATTACCGCACCTAAAATAACAATAAATGTATTAGAATTAAATGAACCATCAGAATATGAAAACGTCAAAAGCTGTTACATTTGCTTATTTTTGGAAAATATCAATACATCATTCATTTCTTCAAGTGTATGTAAACAGCAGTTAACTAGGTACCGTCCTTATACAAATGGCAGACTAAGATAACTTTCATAGACACTTTTTCCATTTAACAACTCAATCAGTGGTGTTCCTCTCTTTACATGTACTAATTGCATTAATGTTTTACATGCCATGGTAAACGAGTAAAGTGACTATCCAGCCCTGCGACAGTTCCAACCAACCCAACTCTTACAGAATCAACACATTCCAATTCTATTATCCAGTCACTGTAAACCAACCAGCGCAACATTCCACACCACACCACACATATTGTGTAAGAAAGTTGAACAAAATATAATATGCAATTCGTCAATTACGCAGTTTAGTTGACATCGATGTTTCGAGAAGTTTTCATTTTGCACAAGTGCAGTCAACTCTAACCTATAGATTGATCTTTTGGGAAAGATCCCATCGTGCTGTTAGAACCTTTGTGGTGCAGAAGCGCATTTTAAGGAATACGATGGAATCGTGCAGAGAAATTTTCTTAAAACTTGGACTATTGCCACTTCCCTCACTTTACATTTATAGATTATTTCCATTTGATAAAAGTAACCCTCACCTTCTTGTAAGGGACATTAATGTGGGTCCATCCAATAGATTGAGAATACCACCTCATAGAAAGGCTATATTTGAAAGAGGGGTTGAGTACCGAGCCATAAAATTATTCAATTATCTCCAGTCGTACTAAAAGCATGCACTCATTTGAACTCAAAACAGAGATATGTACCTGTTGAATTATTGTTTTTATTTCGTCAAAGAATAACTTGCCGCCAAATGACTTTAACATGTCTCGAAATGGTTCAGCATATCCTAAACAAATCAACATTTGGATATCTGTAGATATAAGATCAACCTTTGATATACTACATATATGTATCATATAAAGTCTTATTTTTCAGCTGCTCTCTAATATACTTTAAATGAAGATCTCTTGTATTTATTATAATTGTCAGTTTACACAAATTTTGTAATTTTATTCTCTTCTAGGATTACCTCTGTTGAAATTGATCATTTGATATCCGTAAAAACTTAACAAAAAATTCTACCTTTTGAGATAAACAAAATTACTCTTTCTTGTCTCCTAAAAAAAACCAGAAAGTTCGAAGAATTCCACATCACACTTTGGTCCCACGTTGGGAGCCGAAGTATACTGAGAACTAAAGTCGTTGGGTTTCAAAAGCCTAACCTTCCCTAAGTGTGGCTTACAATATAACTCACCATAACGGTTTAGTCAATTTAATTACCAGATTAGTCAATTTAATTACCAGATTAGTCAGGTCACAATAATTTGTCTTCTTTACAAATTAGCTCTCTTACATTTTTTTAATTTGATGCTTATTCAATTCAAATCAAAAACATATATTCAAATTGGGGTCCAAATACATTTAGTTTGAGATAGGGTTTTGAGGGGGGCCCTGCTAAAAGCTTATGCCTCTTCAGGGTTTTGATGCTTATTGTTCATTTATTTTTTTCTTTCCTCAATTTTTCTTTTGAGATCATCTCTGTTTAAACAAAATCCATTCTAGCAGGTTTTACTGGATGAGGAAAATAATACTTCTTTTAAATCATGACTTCCAAAACCTGTCACAGAACATTTGATAGAAGAAATTATTCGGGATGTGAATTTATTTGAAGCCAAATTAATGAATGGGTCAAAGTTCTCAGGCTGCGGGCACAAAAATGGCGATAGCCTAGCGATGCGACGGCATAAAACATCGACAGTATAAGTGACGCGCACGAAACGAGCGGTGACCACGCGAGATTTCTCCTCATCGTTCCGATTTGCGCCGCCCCACAGTCGCTATCTCTCGCCAGTCGCGATTTTCGTTTCCGCAGCCTCAGGATTCTCTCGGTATCAAAACCAGCTCATTGGTCAAATTCGATATTTTGGATTGAATAAAACTTCAACATCTTTTTGAATAGTAGAAATATGATATTATAATGTCAAATATGAATTAGCTTTCTCGCTTCAAACATGGTAAAATTTTTAATGAGTGATTTTTTTTAACATACTTTCCAAACTCATGAATGCAATTTGTATATTTTAAGAGCTCTTTTTCCTAGGAATATGTGGATACAATATTCAGCCGAAGATTGGTCAGAAGCAGTAGATTTGGTTCCGCTATAAGGAGGTTGGCTTGGAAATTAGGCGACCTGAGTGTTTATGCTCTACATTCATCAAATTATAATTAAAGTGTATATTATGATGCTGAAAAGGTGTGACAATTTTTGGAGCTCAGTGAGAAGTATGAGCTTGGCGTGGCTCTGTGTCATAAATATTCCTATGGAAATAATAATTTGGATGGATTTTGGTCCTATTATTTTCAGTATTTTCAATGATTTTAATATTTAAATAATTTTTATTTCCTTTGTTCTTGAATAGTATTTAAATCAGTTAACACCATTTAATACACTTTAAGTCCGAACCTGTAACTTACAGGAGAGGGGATACTATACTATAACGATAACACTGAAGAATATTGATGTGAATGTATGATATGAATTATTACACAAGTTTTTCAATTCAGCTTTTTTGAGTAATATTGACCAAGGTAACTTTGAGTCATATAACTATTAGAAATACTGAGTACTGATGTAATGACCTATGAATTTCATTACTCACCTATAACAGTAATTAGGAGCTGACCAAACTGTGAGTACCGTCTCATTAAAGTGCCATTTGAAGCCCTCCATCACCAACTGGTGAGCTCGACAGATCATATCAATTTCATTGGCCATATTGAACTGTGTCACCACATCAGATCCAAACAGGTAACCTGCTCCTCTTGGTGATACTCCCCATCCTTGGGTATCTGAAACCAAAATCAATTACTATAAATTGATGTCAAGACTACCGAGGAGTAGGTTCTGGAAAATGCCTGCCGGAAAATAACTATTTTCCTTGTTGCATTGAATTGATGAACATGTAGATTTTTATAGGGCAAAGCTAAGTAAAATTTTCAAAATTTGACAACATGGTTTTCGTTCCTCAACTTCGACTTTACATGATACCTATTGTCAACAAATAGAAACAGAAACACTGGTGAAGTGACAATATTATTTAGAGCATGTTTGGAACAATATTTATTTTGTGAAAACATTTGAAACGGGTAAATAAAGGTATGCAGCGCAGCATTCATTCTGACAAGTATTATGTTATTTCACAAGTTATTATTACCAAAAGTAAGTTCCTGAAATGGTAAATTTTGTGGCATTCCCAATTTTTCATTAGGCATATATCTCAATATGGACCAGGATACAAAATTTTAATTTCAAATTAGTGATCAGTGTAGGAAAATACTTGAACCTAAAAAATTATTCAAAACTAGCATGAGCTGTTGAAACAAATATCAACCTTATACTCATTTGTGAGGAACTAAGTTTGTGAAAATTGGAAGAAGCCTTGAAGAGGAATCGAGCAAGTTTAAAATCAGTTAGGATGTAAATGGTATTTTTGTATTAATGATAGTGATGAATAAAATTTGAAAAAACTACTTCACCTTCTGGATCACTCCACAATAAATCACACATGGGTCCATCATGTGGTACTTCCTGTTTCCTATCGATAACTCTGATTTGATCTAATGTTTGAATGGATGGAGATAAACCTCCATGTACACAAAATATTTTTCCATCTATAATAGCTGATAGAGAAAGATAATCAAAAATTTCTGTACAGTATCTCCAAACAGTTATCGAGCCATATTTCCTTAGACATTCATCATAAAAACCATATACCTGTGTAATCTGACGAGATTCATGGTTTCCTCTAATTAATGTAATACGATCTGGATATCTAACCTAAAAAATAGAAATGATATGAATGTGATCTCTCCAATAATCCCTTATTATTAATTACCTTAAGTGCTAAGAGTAATAAAAATGTTTCCACACTATAAAAACCTCTATCTACGAAGTCCCCCATGAACAAATAATTGGTTACGGGAACATCTCCTCCAACTTTGAAAAGTTCTTTTAAATCGTAGAACTGGCCATGTATATCTCCACATACCTGACAATTTAAACACTTCCTTACTATACATTCTACAATCAAAAACAATAATTGCTTACTGTTACAGGGGAATCAACTCTTTGTACATTGCTTTCTTCTACTAGTATTTCCCTAGCTTTAGCACACAAAGCTTTCACTTCAGCTTCTTTTATGATTTCACATCTTTTGAGCTGTTCTATCTGTCGGTCTAAATCGCTAGTATCACCCATCTGAAAAAAATTCCAACTTTTGAATAGAAAACAGGACGTTCAATTGTACATAACATGGGACTTTAAACAATAGATTTATAGGTTATGTTGACATATTCTTAAAAAACTTGGAAACTGATACAGGTAAGTTCAGAAAAAAAATAGCCAGAGAAATGTCTCCAAAATAAAATTCAAAACGAACATTTTTAGTTGTATATATGAAAAAAACAAATAAAAAAGTCTTACACTTAACACCTTCTCCGCTGTGTACCTCCCAAAACATATGAAGAAATCACATACATACGATTATATCTGGAGTCATTCGATCGAATGTAACGACGCCATAGCGTATGTCGATGACTACTTCTGTGAATAAAAGCTATGCTCATGCGTTAAGTAAAATACGAGGGCAAGAAAGAAATTGACGCATAGTTTGCATCAGAAGAAAGCATTGTCAAACAATAATATTTTAATGACACTGGTGACTCGAATTTGCAATAATTTCTTGCGATGTATGGTTTCTATCAGATACGTAGTAATTACATTCTTCCTCCTAATGGATTTTGAGAACTATTGTAGGTGAAAAGTTGGAACTGTAAAGCCAAAACTATTTTTTTCGTAGTTGAAAGAAGATCCTTAATATTTTACTTTCACAAATATATTCCATATTTTATATAATTTAAGTTCTCGAATTCCTGAGGAGAGATATATTCTGAAAAATGTCTCTAATGTATAAATACCTAGATAATATTTTCTGTAACCTGCGCTGATGAAGACTTTTGAAGTAGGAACATTTGCATCCAATATATTTGTTAACATCACTTCAAATTTATATTCTTCATATATAACCATTTGCGGATATCACGCAGGCGGCTATATTTAAATATACGTAATTAACCATCTGCGGATATCAAACAGGTGATTAATTATATATAAATGAAGTGGCAGGTTTTCACGAATTTCATTTCAGATTTCATTGTCAAGACTTGTTACTGATTCTGCTTCATGAGGTGTAATGAGGTTGCTTGCGTGAATTATAGTGAGGAGTTTCGTGATTTGTTGAATAACTCATCAGCATGGTATGAGCGAAGTATTTTGGCTGAATCAACACTCGATAGTAGTTTCATTTTTGTATGACCAAAGTTTGTTTTTTAATTTGACGTCCAGTAAACTTCTTTTCAGATTATCACTGAAGTTCTAAAGATAAAACCACTGCCCTCTACTAAGCAGCCTCATTATTCTCTTAGTGGCCTGTCGCTCCAAAAAATTGTTCATGAGAATTTTAAAAAAGTAGCATTTCGACATGCTTTCAATTTCATCTTGAATCTTGTTATCCATTGGGTTGGCGACCAGAGTCCATGAGGCTAATAAATAAGCGGGTTTTCACTAATACGGAAATGCAATATTGAATATCGGTTATTCAAAATTCAATCAAAGAACATTTTCAGTTTCCAAGTTATTTTATTCGCCAAAAAATATTTGTTTTTTGGTGAGTCAAATGATATATCTATAAGTTATATTTCGAGTTAGTCGAACCCGCTGGTCAACCAGTGAGTGGTGTTACAATACCCCTGTCGTGAAGAAAATAATCTTCTCAAGTGACGTCTCTTCATAAGGTGTGGGTATCCATTCTGAATAGATGTATGACTCTGAGTCTACACAGTGTCACTAGCGGTACCTTTGAGAAACAGGACGCTCTCTTGTTCTAGAAACCTAAAAAGCCTTGTCCTGGTAATGCGGGGTTCTGTCGTGATTGACCTTCTTTCTTCAGCTACAGGTGTGGCTTTTCATTGACCATAAAATACCCAACCAATCTGACCCTGAGCCTACAGAGGAAATGGATCTTGACTGAACGACAGTCATTGTTCTCTCTGTGACATCGGATCAAGAGCACCTGTAAACATGTATTTTAGCTCAATTTTTCCCAAGACCTTATTTTTTTAAGGACAAAACACAAGCAGGAAAATCCATAAGGCGCTTTCAGAGCGGTGCCTGTGTGAAAGTAGCGAATCACATTGGATTTGAATCATTGGAGATTTAATTCATTTGGAAGAACGTTCTCAGGAAGTTTATTCCACATAAACGCAGTTTCCCAGATGAAAGAGTTATTAAACAGTGAAGTTAGGTGTATTGAGTTGAATCTCAAAACGATGGGCAGCCACAGTCCGTCGCGTACTTCTGATATGTACTGCTCTTGGTGGAATCAAATACGCCAAGTCACTTGAACACCTTCCGTGGAAGTATCTATAGAAGAGAGACAAAGCTCCAACCTTTCATCGACTTTCCAGGCTATCAAGGTGGCACGTAATGTTCGCATCTCCAATCAGGCGAATGGCTCTTTTCTGGATGGAATCCAGCAACTTCAGGGTATGTTTGGGGGCAGAGCTCCATACATGAGAACATTACTCCAAAGAAGGTCTGATATGAGTTTTATAAAGCATCAAAAGTTGCTGAGGTGTGTATAGTTTTCTGGTTCGGAACAGTGTTCCAAGTTTTTGAGAAGCAGCCTTTGGAATTCTTGCGACGTGATTGTGCCACGACATATAGGTGTTCATTTTAACCCCCAACAAACTTATCGAAGCAGAAAGCGGAATTGTCTGACCTGACATTATTATATCCGGTTCGGAGACATTTATCTTCTTGGAGGAAACCGATGCCTCAGTTTATTTTATATCATTCCACCCCGAGATTATTATTCTACATTGAAATCAGGCAAATCAATGCTTTTTTGTCTCTATTGCAACGTTTCGAAAGTATATATCCATAATACTCTTTTGGGGAGAATAAATGATTTGGCTTCGAATAATTGAATCTTGACAAATTCGAAAAGGCAAAAGAATGTCTACCACATCTTTATCTCCTTTACCTCAAGGCTTTTCATAAAATATCCACAAGTAATATGACAACGATGCATCTTTATTTTTCAACGTCCCTGGTAGCATTGCATCATTCCTTCATTTTCCAGTCAGGATTACAAAAACCCGATAAGCAAAGGCAAAGCGCAATCCTGGTTCTGATATTGGTTGTTGGCGACGTCGGTGAATCCTCTGTTTTTTTATTCGTCTGTGGTGTTTTATTGTTTTTTAATAATTTAATAGTGAATTGTGTTACTACTTGTTAAGTGAAAAACATTAGTATTTGTTTGAAAATGGGAAACATACACACTGTTGGACCGAATGAGGCATTAATCGTTTCAGGTGAGTTGTAGGTATATATCAAAAATATTGTTCAAACTGGTACTAGGTTTCATTTAAAAAATTCTTTAACTGATAACAGTTACATTCTTGGTAAACAAAATAATATATCTACTGCATGAATGGTAATTAAATGGGTCATCTTCATTTAGTAATTTGCCTCGCCCCTGTTCGCCAATCTTCACACACAAAGCAGGACTCGTATTTTTTGTTAATTTGTTAGCAAATAAATCGTGTTGATATTTAACATACTAGTACTCTTAAATCAAGGACTAAGATACCAATTTCATTTGGTTTATGAGGTAAAAGTTAGGTTATGTTATTGTTTTGCTCCGGTGTTGAAAAACAAGAATTGCGAGTGATTTTACGTCATGTTATGTATATATTGTCTAGTAGGTCGTATAATGGTAATTTGATTATACCAGTTAAACCTGTTACATAATTGTTTATTGTCTAGGTCAGGTTCGACTTCTACCACAGATTAAGTACTTATACTGTGCTTATACCAACTAGTAGGCATCCAAGTAGTATTAGGTAATGTGTTTACTGGTACAGGACCTTCAGATGACCTGAAAGTCTTGTTTGATATATTCTTCCTTGTTATTTTGTGGTTTTTAAATATATCATTAAGTATTAAATATATCTCGAAATATGTTTATCCTGGAAATCTAGTTTTAATTTCCAAACTTATCAGTATGATCCCAAATCAAAAGAGATCAGTTCATCCCCAACTATATTATCTGATTCTTTGAGTGTATTCAAAGGTTTGAAAAAGAAAAATAATAGCTTGTTTTAATCCAATTATTTTTCTACATGAATGTCTGAATCAAAGGCACGTGAGATCTTCGACTTATCTCTCACACGTAATGTTAATCCTTAACTTTTTTTGTCCTGCATTCTATCCGTAAATTACATCTACAAAGTTATTATCAATTTACAGATGACGCGGAGCTGGTTATTTTACACATAATTGATTTGGCCTCGGAATTAGCAAAGAAGTACTAGAAAGCACATTTAATATTTTGAAGGTTGTTCCAAACATTTTTGTCTGAACTGAATTTAAATATTTTTAAGATTATTTGTAATTATTTGTTAAAACGCATCTAGTCAAATAACATAATATAAGCATAATGCAAGATTACTGTATTTGCTCTTTCGGCAGATTCTCTGCATTCCTATGACAAAAATGACTTGTGTAAACCGTATTTGCTCTTTCGGCAGATTCTCCGCATTCCTATGACAAAAATCACTTGTGTAATAATCTACTGCATTATAAAATAGTTTCGTTATATACCATTTTATGAATACGTCAGTCGATTCCATATTTCTTTAGCTCTGTAAATAATTTTTGTTTTCGAATGGCCATTGCGGCATTGCCATGTTTTTCCAAAAAAAACCTATTTTGCAGACAATATTTCTTTAATTCACCACCCGCATGTCTACAGCAATTAAGTGGATTTTTTTAGAAATAGTTAGTCAACATCACTACGATAATTTCGGGAATCTCAACTTTCGGAAACGAAATATAGGGTGCTCGGTAAAACATAATTCAACTTTTTCAACTGTATTTTTTCACTTGTATGAAATGTTTCAACATTTCAGAAAGCTTTTTATCAGAGGTATACCTCTGATGAAAAACTGATATTTTACAAATTATAACAAGTTTTAGTAGTTTTAGAAAATAATTTTAAAAGATAGTATTTATCGATATGACTGATAGAAAATTGGACAGTTCGAAAAATAGGACAGAGGGAATCTTGTTGACTCACCCTGTTGTGTCAGAAAACTTTGATTTCCTGGAAACTGCTGAATAAATATTGGTTTCTATATTCTTATTACCCATACCATGACCATGTTTACACGGCATGTTAAAGGAGGATGATTAACATATTAAGAAGAGCGCCAATGTACTCGCAACTTTATTTTGAATTTCAACCTGTCTTACAAGGAAGGAGTTTTTCTTCTTGTTTTCGAATCTTGTTGGAAGATTTCTCGCATTCAGCCTATTCCCAAAAAAAGGCAAGAAAAATCTTCCAACCAACTATAGACCAGTCGCTTTGCTATCAGTGATATCAAAAATTATGGAGAAAGCCGTAAACCACCATATCCTCAAATATTTGGAAGGCTTTAACATCTTGAGCGATCATCATTATGGCTTTCGGAAACAAAGATCAACAGGCGACCTTCTATCTTATGTCACCTATATTTGGAATAACGCAATCGAGAAAGATGGAGAGTCAAGAGTTAACGCGCTTGATATTTCTGAGGCCTTTGACCGTGTGTGGCATGAGTGTTTGCTGGCCATACTTCGATGCTATGGCTTGTTGGATCATTTTTGTGTATGGCTCTTCAGCTTCCTGAAAGAACGTTTCCTGCAAGTGGCTGTCGATGGATATCTCTCGAATACTTTCACCATCAACGCTGGTGTTCCAACCCTCAACTTATTGTATATAAACGACTTATTGGAAAAAACCAAGAATCCAATATATTGCTTTGCTGACGACAGCACACTTGTCTCATCATTCCATTTGGATTTAAGGACATCGGCTACGGAGGCCCATCTTCACCGACAGCAGGAGGTTGCATATGTTAATGAGTGATTTCGAATTGGGGTAAAAGAAACCAAGTTCAATTCAATGCCACAAAAATCCTGGCATCGGTTTTCTCGAAGAAGATAAATGTCTCCGAACCGGATATAATAATGTCAGGTCAGACAATTGCGCTTTCTGCTTCGATAAATTTGTTGGAAGTTAAAATGGACATCAATATGTCTTGGCACAATCATGTCGCTGGAATTGCAAATGCTGCTTCTAAAAAGCTTGGAACACTGTTCCGAACAAGAAAACTATACACATCTCAGCAACTTTTGATGCTTTATAAAGCTCAGATAAGACCTTCTTACCTTCTTTGTTCTGACTTTGTTCTGATGTATAGAGCTCTGCCCCAAACATACCCTGAAATTGCTGGATTCCATCCAGAAAAGAGCCATCCGCCTGATTGGTGACGCGATCATCACGTGCAACCTTGATAACCTGGAACATAGAAGTGGAACACGGGAAGTGATCAAGTGACTTGGCAAATTTGATTCCACCAAGAGCGGTACATATCAGAAATACGCGACGGACTGTGGCTGCTCATCGTTTTCAGGTTCAACTCAGTACACATGCACCATTCTGAGATCGCCTTAAGAATTGTCCTGTAGTGCTTGTGTTTCGTCCTTAAAACCCAATAAAAACGATGGCAAAATTACATGAAATGGTCTTCGAATTGTTCCCACATATACCATATTCGCCAGATTTGGCTCACAGCGACTACTCTCAGTTTGTAGACCTAAAAAATCCCCATCGGTAAGAAATTTTTCTCGACGAGGAGGCGTATTTTGAACACGTCCTTCATTTGCTCACAAAAATAAGTTCTTCTATAAAAATCGTCTTCAATGAGCTCCTGAGTAGGTATCATTTTATAGGGATGCATTTTATTTTATTTCAATATGTTTACTATCGATGTTTGGCTAATATTGAATGTAGTGGATGCCTGTCTACTCGATGTATGTGGGTTTTCTCCAAACTCAGGCATCACATCTAATTTGAGTTCATTGCATTGGCAGCGAACTTTAAACTTTAATTAAAATACTGACAACTAATGTTGTAACATACAAAACAAGTTGACAAGGCGTTTCAAACTAACGTTGCTGCGGAAATTATTTACAGTTTTGTAAAGGATGCCGTCTAAAAGGAATATTGCAATGGTTTTTGCTTACTGTCTTATTATCAATACCTCAACATGAAATAAGTTTTGTGTATATTGCAATAAGTTTTGAGTGTATTTTATTGAATTTCGGTAACCACATGATTTTAGTTTATTTTATCTTAATTGTTGCAATAAACTTGAAAGCAATAACATTTTTGAATAGAGAATGAAGATACCTTTCAAATGAAATATCACAAGCCTATACTTCCCATTTAAAAAATTGGGGGTTATATCTATCATTCGACGGGGGTTGAAAGTAGGAGTAGGCATTTTCCATTGAAGTAAGTCAAATTATAATTTAAACTTGACGTGTTTCGGGATTTTGTTGATATATGTCCCGTAACCGAAATACTGAATTTATTCTAACTATTTCAAACTATTTCAAGGAATATCTAGATCGATGTCTTTCGAAAAAAGTTAGCTCTAATCATTGGTTGTCTATATAAAATAAGAAACTATATTTCTCTGAAGTACCTGAAGCTGATTCACTTCTCACTCATTCATTCAAAATTACAGTATTTAATTAGTATATGGGGAACTCCTCAAAACTTTGAAACCGCTAAGGATTTTACAGAATAAAGCTATTAAATGCATTTTACATTTACCTTTCTTAGAACCAACAAAAAATGCATATAAACCAAAGTGTTTACATATCTATTTTATTTATAAATAAATAAAAAATAAAAAACACTCCACTATGAAATTCATAGAATATAGAAATATACATGATCACCAAAGAAGATAGCTCAATAATCTGTTAACAAAAATTCTTGGATCTGCATTTTCCAGATAATTTATATTTTAAAAAGGAATAATTGAATATAGCCTTTTGAAATCTGTTTTTCTGTTAACCGACTTACCAAATGACGTTAAACAATTTTCAAACACAGAAAAATTGAAATAGCATACAGGAAATATTTGTTTTATTAATTTATATAATCATATTTGTTTGTTTTTTTTATGTTATTAATTCTGAATATTAATTCTGAAATAGCTCCTTTTGAAGTCACACATTTATGAATATTTCTTGTATAAATAATTCCCAACCTGAACCATTGTAGTTTCTTGGGAATAAATAAATAAATATGAAAAAATTTTATTAATATTGATTTTTGGCTAGTCTTGCTATTGGGGCACAATAATTTGTTTGGGGTCGCAACCGACCCCAAACCAGTTTGACGTGTCTAGAAGATATTTTTGATAATTAACTGCGAGTTTTCCTTGTCAACATTTACATTTCTCTGTACCTGAGCAAACGAGATTGGCAATAAACATTACAGATTTTGCAATATTCATAATTATGGTTGTTTTCTCATGGAAGTTATAAAAAGCGCTTATTTTTCATTTAATTTGACATTCTCCTCGCTGGAAAGTTGTTTTCAAATCTCAATATTGTCCACCAACTACTGAGCTATTTTCGTAAGTTCTAAGAACTCCAATCTTCTTCTAATATTTTTGCCAATTTTTCTCCTATCATCATGGAAGGTGCATTCGTGTGTGCAGATAACGTGACCGGTATTACGCTACTGTCGGCCACCCTCAGATTTTTCACCCCATACACCCTTAACCGAGAATCAACAATAGCATCTCGATCCCCCTCCGGACCCATTTTACACGTGGCGATTTGGTGGTGGAGCGTCACTGACATGCTTCTCAATGCGCACTCCCAATAGTTGTCCGTGTCGAAAATGTGATTCTCACATCCTGCAAATAAATCATATATCTTATAATACAGCCTCTTTACGTATATTCATTTGATTTTTTAGCTCATGCATTTATAGAACGTTAGTGAGGCAGAATCAAGGGTGATTAGACTAGAGACTTGCAGGGTTAGTTTATGAGGGGAGTTAGGAGTTGCCAAACATTTTAACCGTCATATTTTTAACGATATTGGAGGAAAAATAGCGCCAAAGTTGAACTTATAAAGAAACCTTTCAGCATACCGTTATAATCCTGTAAAACTATTTATTCAAATATATAGTCATACTTGAAAATAATACAAATTATACTACATTGTAATTATTGTTATATTTATGATTTATATGATTTATAGCTTACACGATGCTTGAATCAATCAATCACTATACTTTATTGTCAGAAGAAACAAGTCTTATTGACAAAATCATTGTAGAAGAAATATAAAACAAGACAGAAGACGTATCACAGAATGAAGTAAAATATAAAAAGGGGATAAAAATAGCAATTATATATGAAAAGGAAATTCAGATCTTGAAATATTTTCTCAAAAAAAGTCTCCAATGTACAAAATTCATAGTATTGAAATAGCTCATTTATGGCATTCCTAAATTCAGTATACATATGTTGGTAGCAGGAGATTACAGCTGTTTCTGGGCATTTCCTCACCAATGATCATAGCACCCTTGTTTCGACATTCCATTTGGATCCAAGGACATCAGTTGCGGATGCACATCTTCACCGACAGCCGGAGGTTGCATATCTTAATGAGGATCTAGAAGTGATTTTGAATTCTGGTGAAAGTAACCAGGTTCAATTCAATGCCACAAAAACCGAGGCATTGGTTTTTTTCAAAAAGACAAATATCTCCGAACCGGATCTAATTATGTCAGACCAAACAATTCTGTTTTCTGCTTCGATAAGTTTGTTGGTGGTTAAAATGGACACCAACATATCTTGTTACAATCCTGTCGCTGGAATTGCAAAGGCTGCTTCTCAAAAGCTTGGAACACTATAAACATCAGAAGCTTGGACCACTTTTGATGCTTTATAAAGTTCAAATCATACCTTCTGTGGAGTATTGTTCTCATGTATGGAGCTCCGTCCCTAAGCATACCCTGAAGCTGCTGGATTCCATCCAGAACTGAAGTTTTATATTTATTGTTCTTGATGAATTTACCTAAATTATTATTTGTTCTTAGGCTACGTCCAATTCTTTGCCTTTTAAAAAACGAGCGATATTAGGATTACCAAAGTAAGTAAAGCCGGCATTATATTATTGTGTTGTAGTGTGTTGTGATGCTCTCTGACGTGACGCCGAGTGTGCATACTATTCTGTCGTCGGGGCGCGCTCTGACGTTATTTCGAGTTAATACAGTGGTGGTCTTTGGAGTAAACGCCTGCGAGCATCTACAATGTTTTCCCCGATACAGCTAGTGATATTCAAGAAAACCTTGTGTGTCTGCTAATGTTAAATTCACTTCAAAATAAAAGAAAGAAGAGAAAATATTGGGTTCATCCAGTAAATGATCGGAGAGGTAGTCGAAGCGACTATTATTTAATAGTGAAAGAAGTAGAGTATGATGAAGAAAGATTTCATCAATATTTCAGGATGTCAAAAAATCAATTTGAGATATTACATTCTATGGTAGAAAATTATATTGAAAAAATGCAAAACCGTATTTTTATCAAGTTCAATAAGTTCGTTCAAATTGCACAAATAAATGCAAACGACTATTCTCTAGCTAGTTTACGCGTCAGATTAGAAACATACTAGTGTGTAGTGTTCTGTCGCGTATTAACCCCACCATCGTTCTTACGCCGATCGGGAATCGACCGATCGCCGTCACGACATATCGCGTCCCGACACATCGCGTCCCGACACACTGCACTTTACTAATATAATTCTAAACATAATAAATATATGGATACGATATACTTGTGGTGCGTCACGACACACCACGATACAATAATATAATTCAGGCTTAAACATGATAAATATATGTATACGATATACTTGTGGCGCGTCACAACACACTACGACACAATAATATAATTCCGGCTTTAGGTGGTAGCTTTTCTTTCATTGTGGTTAGGTGTCAAAGTAGATAAGAATAGATATGTAATATAAAAATAAAAAATATAGTGTTCTTCTTTCTGAGGAATTATAAGTAGTGAAAAAGATTACTACATTCTTTGGTAATAATAATTGTATGGACAAAGAAAATGAAATTACACATATTTAATATTATTCGCTTTCAAAGTAAAATAATAGGAGTGAAGCAGTACTGCACCCCTGCTTTTAATTTTCAAGACGATTTTTGCAAAAACCACATTGAAATTAGTGCAGTTCAGAAATCATTGCTAACCCTAGGATCAGCTATGGTATCGATTTTAGATCCACATCGTGGAGATATGATTGCTTGTTTAGCAGAAACGAGTGGTGAATATTCTGCCAAATACATGTTAAAATTGATGAAAGAATCGAAGGAAGGCTCCGAAATACTCATGGAAAAACCAAGAATAAATACAAAAACTGTTGATGTAGCTTATTTAGGAAGTTTACCTGAAGGCACCTTAGGAAAGACCTATAGCAATTTTCTACTAACAAATAAAGTCACGCCAGATTCGCGGGTACCAGTTCAATTTGTTGATGACATAGAACTTGCTTATGTTTTTCAAAGATATAGAGAAGTTCACGACTTGATTCATACGGTGTTACAAATGCCCACTAACATGCTTGGAGAGGTAACAGTAAAATGGGTTGAGGCAATTCAAACCACATTACCAATGTGCATAGGTGGAGCAATTTTTGGACCAATTAGATTAAAACCCAAACATCGTCAGCTCTATCTACATCACTATTTACCCTGGGCTTGCAAGACCGGAGCAACTGCAAATTTTTTGTTGAACATTTATTTTGAGAAAAGATGGGAACAGCCTCTTCATGAATTTTTTAGAGAAGTAAATATTAAACCCTTGCAAATAAATAATTCAACTTAACAGTTGATACACCAGATTTTCATTCAAAGTTGTAATACCACAACAAATACTAAAAATATTAGTATTCAATGTGCTTGGAAAAGCATATGTTACAGTTTTGTAAGCTGTTCATTGGAGATCTCAAAAAAGTGTGACAGTTAAATGAAAATCACAAATTAAAAAGGTTGGGAATTTTCAAATATGAGATTAGAATTAAAAAATTTCAAGACAGTATGAGAAAGCAATAATGAATGAATGTCAATGACATTCATATTTATTTTACTTAATTTGCAAATATTTCCTAACATAATTTTCATTTTTTTTATCATTTTTTGATTTGAGTAGTAGATGATGGATTTCGATAGAAATATATCTAGGAAAGTGTATACTTCTTAATTAGATAATTTCACATGTTGCTTAATATTTTTTGAGCAGTTTATCAATTTAATTAGGTACATAAATCCATCTTTATATAATATCCTTGAGTTATGGTTGATTATTATAGAAATGATTTACTTTTCATTCTCTGACCATTCTATGCTTTTTGCACATGCAAAAAAAATTAGCTCTATAAAATATTCTATTGAAAACAAATGTACTCTTCAGGTGTAGAATGTATTTATTGTCCTGGCCCCTTTATGTTTTTTAGGACTTGTTTCATGAATAAATAAATATTGAATATTTTCTGAATTTTCTATTTAGAAACCAAAACCAAGGTTTTATCTGCCTCATCAGTTTTGATCTTATATATGAACCTAAGAATAATTACAATTTTTTTTCTGTCAACAGTTTTGTATACAGGGTCTTTCACGACGAGCGTTCGTTAGGAATATATGGAGAACGATTCAAAATGAAAACTTGAAATTTTGTGGTAGTGGTTTTTACATAATGGCCTTCGGGTCTCTTTCCGTTATACCAGAAGTTGTGGCAACTTTCTTTTTTCAAATGGAACATCCTGTATTTTATTACGTTTTTGAATTTCTCAGCACATTTTAGGCCCACTTTGTATAACAATGTCTATACCCAAATTTGTTAGTTTTGGAGATATTAATTTTTTTCTGAAAAATTTGACAGTTACAGCACCACTCCGAAAAAATCATAACTCATAGACGGTAACAGTTCAAAATGTTAAATTTCACAGAATCACACCTTAAGCATCAAGTCATGAACAGGTCCATCGAATTTTCGAAAATAATATACAAGGTGGTCGAAATTTTCACCTAAAACATAACATCGAGAAAACTGATGAAACACGATTTTTTCAAATGGTAACCATACACTATTCTATTATTTTTGGATACTACGAAAAAAAAATATCAAATTCATGAAGAATGTCCTATACCTAAAATACACTCCTGGCAAGATATATCTGATTTTGGGAAATATTTAAAATGTAAGTCATTCGAAGCAATACCAAACCAAGAAAACTTTGAAAACTAATGAAGTTACAACAAATATGTCAAAATTTGATGCGATATAATTGACGAGTATTTCGTAGTTTTCCATTTGTCTGCAAAATGTCTCGTTTGGATTCTATTCTATTCTAATGAAGATTTCCTGAATTTAATAATCATTTATGGTGAATGCAATAAGATAAAAGACAGATTTCCAAATCTACACAGATCCAATAAAAATATTCTGATAAGACTTCTAAGAAACTGCTGTGATTTCGGATCTTTTTCGTCTGTCATAAACAAAAAAAAAACACTCGTAAACAATGAGGACATCGAAATTGTAGTTTTGGCCTACTTCACAGTCTATCCAGAAAATTCGTTGAAAGACGCAGAAAAGTCACTTAGAAATTCATGTTCGTCAACAAACCAGATTTTAATCAAACATAAGTGGTGTTTCTTTAAATATTACCAGGTTTAAAATCTGAAACCTCACGACTCACCTGCGTGAGTGGAATTCTGCGAATAGTTTCTTATCAAGATACAGGAGGACCCTCATGAAGAACATGATATGGACGGATAAAGCCAAATTTTCCAAGAATGGTATGTACAACCGCCATAATAGTAATTTTTGGGTAGCAGAAAATCCAAAGCTCGTTCGCCAGCGCAACTTCCAGGATTAATGAAGTTTTAATGTTTTTTGCGCTATAAAGGAAGACCGAATTTCATGTTTATATCTTTATGAAGAGAATTTGAATAGCGATAGATATTCGCATATAATTAGGAATGTGGTTGATGAATCCATAAGGCATGTTTCTGAACAATACCGTTTCAAGTTATGGTATTATATGGATGGAGCCCCTGCACATAGTACTGATACCATTGCTGGGTTGTTGAATGGGATGTTCGAAGATCAGTGGCTGTGCTACAATGGGCCATTCAAATTTCTTCCTCACTCTCCAGACCTGACGCCACTGGACTCCTTCATCTGGGGATATATTAAAGAAAATGTTTATGCGGAACCTGTGAGTGATAAAGAAAACATGAAACGAAGGGTTCTGTGAGCTTTCAATAATTTGATTCCTGACTCCATGCAGAAAGCTACAAATGGTGGTATGCAAAAGAGAATATATTCTTGTCTAGAACAAAACGGCAATGTCTTTAAACATTTGTTGAAA
>WOGP01001192.1:0-22181 GCA_015342065.1 Leptinotarsa undecemlineata | reverse complement strand
TTGTGTAAGTAAGTTTGAAAATGTCCATATAGGACGAAACTGCAGTAACGTTAGTTACAATTAAAAGTGGTATAAACATAGAAATTTTCATTTCTCTTTTCCTAAGAACGTTTTTCCAAATGGATTTAATTTCCAGCTATTCAAATTCAATAAGAATTGCTCTCAGAGCACTGCTCTGAGAGCGCTTTGAGAATTTTTCTACTGTTTGTGTTTTACCCTAAAAAAAAGAGGAACATTTACTGACAATTTTCCTGAAGAAAATTTAATGATAGGTCACTCTTGCATCAGTGCCTCATATTTTATTATCCCTGTATGACGAAAAGTTGTTCTCCAAAATTAATATGTGCTATCAAGATTTGATATAATGTTGAACTTCTTCAAACCTTTCTAACAAAAAGACAATAAATTTTTTTCATTCATGGGAAACAATTTACCAGTCTCTTCATGAAAAAATTAAAAATTCCATTTTGTTTCTTTCACTTATATTTGACTTGATTTGTTACATTTACAAACATTGTTTTCCCTCCAACTTAAACTTTCAACGGATTTCAGAAATATGTCGAAGAAAGCAATTTATAGGAAGTTACATTACTTGAGCCACCTTCAACATTGAATTTTCAGATGAGAATCTGTTCATCATATTTTTCGAACTTTCTGTGACAGAAACATATACACGAAAAAACTCATTGTTATTTAGGTATCATTTAATTGTCACATTATACAAGATCTACTTTGGAAGTATTCAATACTAATGTTTTGAAGAGATTATCACATATGTGAGTGAACAAGTAAATTTCGAATTTCAAGAGAGTCAAATTGACATATTTATTCAGTGATTGAAAAACGAAAATGATCTTTGTTTAGGCATTGCTAAACAAATAAAATGTGATTCAACTTAAAATGATTACCTACTTTCTTTGATCCATATATAGAAAGCAGTCGTAGAGGTAGAGACAATTTTGAATTAGTATGTAGTTTTAAAGCAATCCAGAAGTAGAAAAAGAAAGGCAGTCTCAAATGAAATGGAGCAGAATATTCCGAAATAGACATCACCATTTACCCTTTCAGTTTTTCCTCGGAAATTATTCGATATTTTTGAAGATTTGAAGTATATTTGGATCCGCTGTGGCAACCTTATGATTCTTACCGACGATTGATGTCGTGTCAATGGCTATCATACAAATTACAAAAGGATCTTGATTTTTCAAAAATCATTTGTACAAACTGCTGGTTTTTCTATAAGTGTTATTTGTTGCTAAAAAAATTACCTCATAGTCAGTTCAATTTGAGTATGAGGGCTGAAAGATCTTTTATATAAGATAACCATTCGATTTTTTCACAAATCACGAGTACTACATGAAAATCCTTAAGGCACTCTAAGAGCGGTGCCTGTGCGGAAGTACGAAAGTAGCGATTCACGACGGATTTGAATCGCTGGAGATTGAATCAATTTGAAAAAACCTTCATAGGTTTAATCCACATAAACGCAGTTCTCCAAGTGAAAGAGTTTTTAAGCAGTGAAATTCGAGGTGTACTGAGCTGAACCTCAAATCGGTGAGCAGCTTCAATCCCGTGGCGTAGCAAAGGGGGGTTTGGGGTTACGGAATTTTAAGATATATTGAAAAATAAATTGACATTGGAGCAGGTGAAAGAAAAAAAGTTATCACAACTCTTGTCTACAAACATTAAATTATCATGCAATTGTTGATTTGACCTTATGTTTCAATCATAAATTAGGAAACGATACGTTAGAGCGTGGCCAGCCGTTTAGTGCAAGACATTGTTTGTTTAGCTGGCCGAATTTCGACTGTATTTTCGCGGTAAGTCTAGTTTGCATGCCAGCCGCTAATGGAAATGAAAGATTAGTGCCTGTAACTTCTGAAATTCAATTGCTGTGATTCATCATGATAGAAATAAGAATATTGAAAAATCATGAATTTAAAAAAGATTTCCTTGAAATATGAAGTTTCTTCGAATATGAAAAGTAGTAAAATCAGTTTGAAACCCTTTATTCTGTTTTTGAAAAAAATTCCCGGGGGAGTACCCCCGGACTTCACTTCACTTGATTACTTCCCGTGAAACTATCTATAGAAGAGAGACAAATCTCGAACTTTTCTGTGATGTTTGCGTCTCCAATCAGGCGGATTGCTCTTTTCTGGATGGATCCAGCAGCTTCAGGGTATACTTAGGAGCGGAGCTTCATACATGAGAACAATACTCCAAAGAAGGTCTGATCTGAGCTTGATAAACATCAAAAGGTGTTGAGGTTTATACAGTTTTCTGGTTCAGAACAGTGTTCCAAGCTTTTGAGAAGCAGCCCTTTCAATTACAGCGAGATGATTGTGCCAAGACATATTGGTGTCCATTTTAACCCCTAACAAACGTATCGAAGCAGAAAGCGGCATTGTCTGTCCTACATGATTATATCCGATTCGGAAGCATTTATCTTCTCGGACAAAACCGATCCCTAGCAGTTTGTGGCATTAAATTGAACCTGGTTACTTTTAGCCAAATGAGAAATCACTTCTAGATCCTCAATAAGATACGCAACCTCCTGCTGCTGGTGAAGATGTGCTTCCGTAGACGATGTCCTGGAATCCAAATGGAACGACGAGACAATTGTGATGTCCGTCAGCTAAGCAATAAATTGAAATCTTGGTTTTTCCGATGATTTGTTGATATACAATAAAAAGAGGATTGGAGACAATATGGATCCTTGGGGAACACCAGTGTTGATGACAATAGCATATGAGATATATCCATCGGCGGCCACTTGTGGGAAACGTTCTTTCAGGAAGCTGCAGTCATACGTAAAAATTATCCGACAAGCCATAGCGAAATTTATTCATATTTGGAGGATATATCTTAAGCGCAAATTCAGAATATATGATTTCAATATAGTGCGGTATCTCCTAATAAGAGAAGTATACAATCTGATATCGAACAGTGTCCTAACGAATCGAAAGAATTGGCCCTACTCGTATAAATTCCCCAGACATTATCCACTTGACTTTTTTTTGAGGTACTCCAAAAGATCGTTCTTATCGAGGAGAAAAAAGACCCCTTCCAATATCAGAATTGAATATTGAAGAGGAGAGGTACGAATATAAATATCTGTTATAAATCAGAAAATGAATTTGAGTGGATTGTTGCTAAACGTTGTTGAATTGCTGGCTTTTTTCTTGGTTAAAAACCAAGATCGACAACTGTTTGTTTTTCAGAACATTATTACAGTTCTATCTATAAACAACGAATATAGTTTTCTATCTACATCAGGATTGAGTAGAGATGATGTTGAAACTTTGCCAACTATTTCTACCTCCGATTGAACCATAACGAGGTTCTGAAATTGTTATTTTCATGGAAGGTCGCGGAGAACAAAGGATTCCAAAGAATAACATAATTCGTTTTACTGAATGATAATTATACATAATAGACATTTTTTGTTACTCGAAGTGGGTCGACATGAATTTCAGTTGTTTTGCTAGACATATTCAGATTCTTTGTTATTCAAGTCACTGCCACAAATATTGATATATTTCACTTTGTTTCAGTAGATTGGAAGAAACCATTGAATCAATAGTATTATCAAGTTTTCGTTTGGAATATTTAAGGGCTCTCATATGAAAACGTATGTTGGATTTACAAAAATGCTTTTCCCCAAGTACTGAAATTTGTCAGATTGAAATGTATCAGTGATATTGCAGTCTTCCTTGCCTATATTATTGATAAGATAAAACACATTTTCAGGCTCTAAACAGAAAAAAAAACCTAAAATAACAATATTCGACATGAAAGAAGTTTGCATTGTTTCCACTTGTATACTTAAAATGAATATAATAATACTGAAAGTAAAAATTATTTGATTTTGGTTATTTTCCAATATGGATCCCACCAAATTTCTACCTCAATTTTGAATTGAAAAAATTTGTCATTCCTCTTCTATTAAAAAATATTCATAGCATTCCAACCCTCATCTAACTATATTGCTATAACACAATAGTGATAAATCGTTCGTAATATTTAAAATAGTTTAAAATTATATTCAAAGTGGATAGCATAGCACTGAGAGTGATATCCAATGAAAGACTAATTATTTCATTGAAATGTTACCATCAATATTGATAAATTATTCAAAATATTGAAATGACCAATTCATTTGAAACAAGCCCTGCCAAGTATTTAGTGTAAATAAATTGTTTTTCTCTTCATTTCAAACCAAATCGTATTGTGAAGAAACTGAAAACATCTTTCATCAAAGAATTTTCTTGCAGAGGCATCAAGATGAAGCCACCAGATTTTAAACTGATATTATGTAAATAATAATTAATCTGTTTTGTTGACACTAACATGTACATCACTATTATTATGAACCACCAATTTGAAGGGTTTTCATTTTCAACATAAAGATGAACCTGAAATTACCAAAACACGGAATCAAAAAAACTGACCGATTAATTCAATAACCAAAACAACGGTATTATTCATTTAAAAAACGATAGTCCTCTTTCGAAACTGATCACATAAATAATAAAAAATATTAAAATTCAAATAACAAAATTCCAAAAAATAAAGGAAGGAGTGAAAGTAGTTTTCAAGAACTTCATGAACAACTTATTAGTTGTCTCTAAAAATGAAAATATTCCTTTGTCCTAACAAGTTTATTCAAATCTCTAAGATAGAATATCTACGACCTATGTGTCGAATATACTGTGGATGTATTAAAAGGATATAAGTTTACAGTCAATAGTATACAATATTAATATTACTGGACTTCTTCCCCAATACCAAACCGTTATTTTAACACATCGACACGTGTCGCGGTGTTAAAATAACGGTTTTGTGTTGGAAAAAACTCCAGTAATATTCATTACTACACCAAAGGTTACAAACAATGCATCACAAGTATAAAATATATTTCGAAAAATCAATGAATGTCATTATATTGTGGCATTAGCAAAACAAACCCAGGATAAAAATTTTCAATTCAGTTTCGAGGACACAAACGTGAATCATATATAAGTCAGTTGAAAGGAATAAATATGTAGATGATTCGAAATGAAAAAACAACAGAACTAATGAACGTTCAGATGTTCTGAGTTTCATATATCATTAATAGCTAACCAATTTTCAGTTTTAATTGCTGTTTTCAACTCAGTTCGATTGTCAACTAATAAATTGATTAAAAAGCGATATAAAAATATATTGTATTCATTACTGTCATAATGTGTTATTGTTCATCTGTTCTTGAAAAAACACAAAAAAAATTTTAATGTTATATGTGTCTTTCAAAAAAGAGTGTTCATATCATCAATGTTTTATATTTCATACAAGAAATTGAATTTTACCCATTTTTTTATACGTGATGAAATCGCAAGATACTCGATGAAAATTGTGAGTCTTAAGGAGGATAGCAAAAAGTTTCGAAACGTCGGTATAAAATCTAAGTTCATTCGTAATTTTTTTCAATATGAAATCCACCAAGTTAACATCTCATCTGAAATTAAAAAAAATTTGGAATTTTCCTCCTTCAAAAAAAATACTTAGAGTTTCAACCTTAATTTTTTCAAACTCACCTAACTCTACTGCTAGATCCACGACCCGGAGGAGTCCCAACTGTAGCTGGCGATGTCACATTTCGCGAATTTCTCAATTCGTGAATAGTTTTGTTTTGGGCGGCAGCAGCCGCCGCCAACTGACCCGCACTCGTTCTTGGCAACCTCGAGGGTACACTCTTGATACCGTCGGTGCCGGTCGCGAACACCAAGAGAAGGCACCACCAGGTACCCCTCATGGTCCTTAATGCTCACACACTCACTTAAAGTGGAAAAGACACAAGAAATAAGCCGAAGGTCCTGATGATGTTCACCGTGAAACGGGCGAGACGTCGAGCATGCGGTAGTTGCACCTGTCACCGTGCAGTCTCCAGTCTGAATGAGTATTTCTGTACTACTGACCAGCTTTGGTCAGACACGCTTTTGGATGGGGTTTTCTTGATTTTACTTTCACTTGATCGTAGGTAGCTTTTGGTGCAGCGTTGTCAGATAATTGCTATATAACTAGATCGAGGAACTTGAAAGAATCTTTGAGTTTGCCGACAACTAATGACAGAAAATCTGTCGTAGAAAAATTATCGATTATTATATGAAGAAACTTTATACAGGGTGGCACATTGAAAACAGAGCAGCATGATTTACGGCTATGTGCTCGGGCTCATATACTTTTGTTTTCATGGACACATATTTATAATATGCCGTAACTGTATATATAATTTCAATAAACAAACGAGAAATTGGCCATTAGGACCATTAAGTTTTCGCATGGGCCTATTAAATATTCAACAAAACTTTATACAAACAAATAACTATTCTATATTATTCATTCAGGTTATTATATAACTCACCAAACTTCATTAAATAATAATATATATCATTACAGAAATATTCCATATTGTTGAAAACTTCATGAAACACAAACGCGTGGGACAAATTATATAAAACTACTGAAAAATATTTTGAGGTTCTTGCATCATTTGATATTTAGTGGTAATTTATTGACAAACTTGATGATGCTGATAATTTGCCTATTGAAGCCTTTTCACCCATACATCTATGTTTATTTGTTCTATTAGTTTTAGTTTGTTATGATGAGGACGTATTATTATTATCATTATTATAATTTTCCTTAATTTTTTCCCTAAGGTTGCAGTGCAGTCCCTCCGAAGACTCGATATTTTCGGAGGCCGCGTAAGGCAACGCCGGTGTCTCGTTAATACCGTAAATGTGCCGTAGGTGGTGATGAATCACTTTTATTATTATTATCATTATCATTATTATCGTGATGCATGTAATGGATGTTTTTCTGATATTAAGTGCAAAACTTGCAAATATATGCAGACCATGCATAAAAATCACTGTCAAATACAAAGTAAAGAAAAAACTCCCCCGAAATAGCTACTTTCACATAAATATTGAATGACATGACTGAAAACCTCTCTTCCTGATGCTTTTAAATTTGAGCTGTAAGTTATCAAGACATTTAATTTAATTTTGTGTTAACTACTCATATGTTACCTCAATAAATATCAAAAATGAATGCCGCTCACCTACCAACAGTATAGCAACAATTCAAAGGAAACATAAATCAGGTGAGCTAGCGGGTCACTCTATAACACTTCTCCCCCCAATCCATCTACCAGTCAACGTTTCATCCAAAAAACTTCCTCACATGTAACGCATACTCGGGAGAAGTGACATCTTGCTGAAGTATTGAATTTTTTTTGTGATAACGTTTTCCATAATGTCGCGCTAGGTTGACGGCATTTTCTAACAAGGCTAAATGATCATCCAACATACTGCTCCAAATGTTTTAGAAGATCTTGAGTATGAACCTTACAGTAGATCCAAATGTATCGAAAGACAGTCCCATTAAAAAAGTGCTTCTTAGACAGACATTATTTCACAGAATTTTTAATAACGACACTTGTTATTTTTTATCCCTTGACGAAGTTGAATTTTACATTTTTTTTTCTATACACTTGTCCGCTGAACTTCCGTTACATCAAAAAGTTGTCTTGTACCTAATGTGAGGTTCATAGTATTTTGACACAAAGTACTCCCCTCCTTCTGAAAAGAAGAGGAATTGTCACTCCCACTAATGGGAATATGTTAAACTGAGAAAATAAATATTTTGAAATAAAAATTCGGAATAATAACCTCTCCCAACAACTACTTTTCCGGCTAATGAATTATATTCGACAGACATTTGTACCTCACAGAGGTTAGTCCCCCAGAAGTTTCTCGTTCATCCAGCAGCAGAGCCTACTGTGTACGTAGTTGAGAGAGATTGAAATTTGAAAATTTCATTACGAAATATTTAATGTCTTATACGTATGTATAGTTTTCGATAGATTCCACTTTTGATTTCTGTTAGAGTTTTGATGCATGGGATATTTCTTTCCTGCTTGAGGCTTTGTTAACAAGATGGAGTTGTTACTAGTTCTTTCCCTTAGACACTTAGACGAAGGTTTCATATTTGTAGCGGAGCCATGTTAAAATTGATCGAGTCCCAGGCACTTTGCTATCTGGGTAGTATCTTTCCTGTACTAACGAAAGGTAATAACTCGAAACCGCGGTCTGCAGCATGGTCCTGCTGCCAGATGATGGAGAAACATCTGCAATATTAACCTCTGTGAGGTATCTTGCATAAATGTCTGTAGGATATAATTAAATATCCGGCGTGGTATTGGCAAGGGGAGTTGTTGTTCTCCGAAAGACGTTCACCAGAGCCTAATGTATAGATAGTTGGGAGAGATTGATATCTCGAAATATTTAGTCAATGAAGAAAAGGTAATTGAAACTTTCCATGTTTTTTACCACTTTTATTTGCAACTAACGTTACTGCAGTTTCGTCCTATGAGGACATTTTCAAAATTATATATATTATTATGCTTATGTATCTCTCCTCGATAGTTTTCACTTTTGATTGAAGTTACACCATTGAAGTTAATATGTAAAAATGTTTTCCTGAGAATAATAGTATATAGGAGTCCTAGAATGTTGATAATTTTCACATGAAAAGTCGTAAACATTGCTGGAATATTTTCGATGGACTCCCCTGTATAATCAGTTCCATTTCTCTGGTTGGTATTTTAACTAGCCAAATCGTGTGCGTGTGTGAGCTTCCCATATTCATCATTCGAATGTCGCTTCAGGGTTATTGGAATGCAAATGAATTCAGAGATTTTTTTTATTGAATTCACTAGCTCACTGAAACAGGAAATGCCGAGATTTATTTTAAAAATATTACGGAACAAGGCTGATGCAATTGCATCATAAGAATAGCTACACGACAGGTGACCGCTAATTAAATGTATAAACAGACGAAAAGAGAACCAAAATCTTGCACGTGTTATTTATTTTCTAACGGAAGAAAGTAATGGCTTTCCTTCGACAATGCCAGTGGGTCGTTTTGAATGCAACCACAATTATTGTTAACGTGTTCAAGTAATATTCCATTGTAAGATTTTTACTGAACAGTTTTCAAAACCATAATATTTGTATTTACAACAATTTTTACTATTCTTTGACGTTTTTCGTACAAGTTTTCTGTACAAGAAACGTCAAACTGAAAATGCCATAAACCCATACTATGATTGAAAATCACCAGCGAATATACAAAATTGTAATTGTAACAAAAGCAAACATTTTTTAATTTTGAATTCATACGACATATAATCAATCTTTGAACATTAGATGTGATGAATTATCAAAATGAAAATGGTAAACTACGACGTCAAAACATTTAACTGTGAGATTGTTCCAAAGGTTTTGTCCATTTCAATGAAGTACCATATCCCAATAAATTTGTATTCTACTAAGTCGTAGTATACACTGATCGATAGAGAATTTTGTACTCGATGCTGCTAATTTTTTCCAAATTCAATATTTTGCCTATTTTCAGCTTATACTATATGGTGTCGTTGGGCGTTTCATTCCAAAAATTTAAGCCTAGAAGATGAGCCCAAAAGTAGTCTACTTACAGTAATTCAGGGCGGGGAGATTGATCCGTCCCACGGCGGAAGAACTGGTTCAGAACGTATCTGTAAAGTAGGGACGATGAGTGTAGACTCACATCACTTAGGCCACATGTGACACATTGTACATCCTCCCGAAGAATATCCTCCTATATCATCGTACATCCTGTCCTTTCCAGGAAGGTGGACAGGTCACTAGAAGACATCTTCTTATATATATTGGCAGGTGTCGCCGAACACACTTTCTCTTTGGCAACCTTGAGGTGTCTCACACAGGCCTCCGCGAAGCTTTTGGAAGATGCAGCGACATTACCGTCGTTGCGCAACTTCTTCAACCTTCTTGGGGTTCCCTCCGTGGAGGTGCACAAGTGAGGGAGCTTTCCGGCAGGGGCAGCTGGTTTCTTGCCCTGCTGCCACTCCTGCCACCTTCGCTCTCTTTCTCCGTTTGGCCTCGGAGCCGCAAATGCGCTTACGCCTTGGCCTTTGTATTACATCACGAGGTGATCTGCTATGTCCAGTCTCAATCTGAGTGGTAGATTGGGGTGGACATATCTGTTGATCCTCAGCCACCGCCTTAGATTGAGGTGAGCACTTGTGTCTAGCCTCGGGATTGGTTGTTTTTTTTATTGGATCCATGTGTGTTCCCACGAGTAGCAAGGGAAGAGTTCTTTACCTCTGGCAGAGCCCCTCATTACCAAACTAAGGCTGATTACAATGATCCCCCAAGGGGATCGTTCGTAACCGCATATCACTCTGCGGCCATTCAGCTGTTGGCTCAATTCCTTACACCTTAACTTAGGTATGCTGGTCCACGGTGGCATATTTTGCTAAGACTTCTGGGGAGTTTTAGTTCCCCTCACCCTACTTATTTCTGCCACTGACCAGAATTCCGGCGACCCCGTCCATAACAGACAGAGCTTCCAGTACCCTGGCCGTTCCCCTATACGCCAGAAATTGTCAGGTTCCGTGATCTGATCTTCTTTGCTTTTGCGCAACCAAACCGATCTTTTTTCAATAAAATCGTCACGTGTGATGAAAAGTGGATCTTCTACGATAACAGGAGACGTTAATTACAGTGGTTTAGTGGTTTGACACCGATAAGTAACCCAGGCATTTCACAAAGGTAAAAACCCATAAGAAAAGACCATGGTGACTGTATGCGGATCATCGGCTGGTGTAATTTTCTATAACTTTCTGTACCTGAGTCAAACCATCACAGCAAAGTCACAATGTGAGGAAATCGACAGCTGCAGTTAGCACTGGTCAACGGAAGAGGTCCAATCCTGCTCCAGGACAAAACCCGTCCACATGTTCCACAAATCACCGTTCGAAAATTAAACGAATTGAGCAACTAACTTCTGTCTCATCCACCACACTCTCCAGACCTCTCGCTAACCGTCTACCATCGTTTCAAGCACTTCAATAACTTTCTCATTGGTAGAACCCTTGCCTATCAGGACCAGATGGAAATGGCCTTTGTCGACTTCATTGAATCCAGAGCAAACATTTTTTCGAATTGTATTACATTGGCAGAAGTGCACTGATTCAAATGGCGTCGATTGAATTGAATGAGTCTCCACTGAGATATTATAAATTAAAATAGACTCATAAAAGCGAACAAAACTTTTGAAACAACCTAATATTTTTCTTTAAAATTTAAATGTTTTTATTTGAAAAACACACAAAATTTTAACAATTTTTGTGAAAGAATTGTGATAAAATTGGCAATACTTGAGGAAAATTCGTGATAAACGTATATAATAAAAATTCGTTAGATTTTCTCATAACAGTTTATAAAACTGCACCACCAATTTCACTATACAAGGTGAATCAACGATGCGTGGAAGATACCTGTTTTCATATTTGAGATATGAAAAAAAGTCTCACACAAATTCGTGGAAAACAAAATAACTACCCATGTGCATGGTGTTCGATAAACTCATCAAAGTTGTGCTTTCATCTGAAAGACTTTATATTTTTTTTTCACTCGACTGATTTCCTCCAGAAGAATAGTTTTTAAAAATATAAGGTTGTTTGGGTTTGAACCAAATGGTCCAGAAGTTATGGTAGGATGTATGCCACAATACCAAATACTCCCTAAATTGTCCTTGACAGAAGAAGTTTCTATTCATGATTTCATCGAGTGACGTTTTTCCATTCAGAGGTAACCAAAATTCGCCTTCACTTTTTTCTCTGTTTTTCAATTCTGTGAATGAGGTCATACCAGAATGGCCCACGCTATGATTTTGTAGCAAATGTAGGGTTTGTCTACATGATTTTCGTCGAAAACATCTAATTATAGAGCAAAATAAAAAAAGACGTTGAAACAACAACAAACTGAACATCAAGAATTTTACAACCTTGAATTCACAGCAGATATTCAACAAATTTACCATTTTAAGTTCTGTCTATCTATAATCAAATTTCTGAAAAAAATGTACTTGTGATTGAACGAAAAACTTCCATCATTTATATCTTTCAGTATCATAGGTATCTCTTTGCAGATCTCTCCTTCAACATATCTTCATAGATAGAAATCTAGCATGAAGTATGAGGGTCCATTTCTTTCTATCCATTTATTCCCACTTCCCCTATTGGGAAAATTCCTCACCTGATTTCTGTTATAAGTTGCAAGATCGTGCTGGTTATAGTACTCGTTTCTGATATCAATACATACATTTTCAAATAAATTTGGTGAATCAATCCAATCTAAATCAATCCATCTGAGTGCAAAGAAATATAATCCTACGATGTGATCCCCACTTATGCCTGCCAGATATTTGTTGACCACCTGTTTGGGTTGACTTTTTCAACACAATGGGGATTGTCTTCTGAATAGTAATGGAAATTGTGTCATTTACCGTACCATCACCATTGAATGGTGACCCGTTACTGAACAAAGCTTTTTTCGTTACACTAGCATGAAGTGGTTGGACATTACCGTGGAGCTGCTGTGGGGTGCAAATATAATTCTATAGATCAATTTTGTTTGAAACCTCATCTATCCCCCAAGACTCATCAGCTCCCGAGCCAACCAATGAACCACTTGCAACTGTATCTGGACAACTTTACCAAGAATAACCCAACCCTTACACAAAAACAGCAATGCCCGAGGAACGAGAGAAAGCCCACCAACCAGACCAACACAGGACAAAAGCACTGTGACCATTCATAAACACCCATCAGCAAGGACTAGATTAAGCAACCCACCTAACCAATTATGTTATTTAATGTAATACTAATTTACCAATATTAAGAGAAAATAAACGTATTCCATCGATCTACAATTCTTCGTCTGCATTACCCTGTATATCCCTCAAATATTCAAACTGACATTTTGGTAAAAGTTTTTCATTATATCGGCTACCTGAGCTGCGCTTGGAATATTTTCAACTTGTGGAATTCAGAGTTCTTTATCAATTTAACTGCACTTTCGTTGTCTATATACAATATAGGTGTAGACAACTTATTAGTTAATACTTCCTCAAAGAGCCTCATCAACCACACCAACTCTTTGCCGCCTCACTGCTAGGTATAAACTCTGACTCAGTAGTTGACAGTGTAAAGGATAGTCGCTTTTGACTTAACCTGTAGATTTACGGGTTTTTACATCTCCAGCGTAGTCTGACTCACTATAAACTTCCAACTTAGCATTTGAAATTTGAAAGTGAAGTCCATAGTTTATCAGGTTTTGAAAGTGCTCATGAAACGGAGTTGACAGCAAATGTAATATATGTATACAGATACATCAAATGCCCAACAGAAGATCGAAAAGGGATATTTTCGTTCAGCTGCTTAGGAACTTCCCCTGAAAACTGACATCTGTCAGCTGGACTGGCTACTGGATACTCTTCCATCATTTTGAATTCTTGTCAAATTCTCTCAGTGTAAGGCTGCTGATGAATGAAAGAACCTTTCATTTGACGAATAATATAAATTCCCAAAAAAGTATCACATAGTTCAATCGTGATTTGAAATTCCATTTTTAAATAATCAAGCAAGTCTCCAAATTCAGTTTTCATATTTTCCTGCTATCAGTCCATCGTCAACATATAGAACAACCAATAACTTATTTTCTCTTTCCCTCATGCATTAAGGAGGATCCGCAATACTTTGCTTCAAACCAACGAAAAAAAAGTCACATATTCACATATTCGAACATCTTGAGGCTTGCTTATGTCCATTCAAACTTTATAGCAATTTACAAACTCGAGCAGTTCCATCATCGAAACCTTTTGGTTGTTTCACATAGATTTCTTCGTTGAGCAAACCATTGAGAAATGCCGTTTCAACAATAAACTGAGATAAATGCTTATTTTCTCTTGCTGCCACTGCAAGAAGTGTTCTAATGGTGTCAATCTGGCTATAGGAGCAAAAGTTTCATCATAATCTTGCCCAGCCTTTTGAGAATATCCTTTTGCAACTAACCTTGCTTTCAACTCAGTTGATGTACCTTGAGATGATTCCTTTATTCCGAAAATCAATTGTTTTGAAATTGCCTTCCTTGATGAAGGAAGATCAAACTTCTTACAGGTTTGATTTTCTTCAAATGATTTAATTTCTTCGTCCATGATGATCAAAAATCTGATTTCAACGCTCGACCATAGTTTTCTGAAACATCTTAAGCCTACGCCAGGAGCCACTTCTTTTGTCCCAGAGGTTTTTTTGGCGCTTTCAGCAATGCTTTACATAACATCAATGGTAATTTTTTGAAGTGATTTGACTGCCAGATATTCGCTTCTTGAAGAAAATTTCATCGACAACTCCAGTGCCTTCTCAACGGTTTGACTCCATACATTGAAATGTATCTGAAGGTGAAACTCAACTCAAATAACTTCATTAATGAATGTCCTTTCAGAACTATATTGCACTATGGCGACTCTCAAAAAATCAGAATCAATATATTCATTGAAAAAACTGTTTTCGTCATATACCATTCAAGAACTTTATCACTTGATTGAATACATCTGTCTATTCATCTATGCACTGGACTATTCACTCATTAAATTTCTAACAAGTATATGCAATTCTCACCATGAAACGTGACAAATAAATCTGAATAAATTTCAACAAAAACTATGACAAAGACAACATGACCTTTCTTATAGTGATTTCACAATTCTCACGCAATGGCCTTTTCACACTTTAAATAATAGAAATGCAAATTATATATTGGAAATCGAAAACTTAGTTTTTAAAAACAAAATCGATTTCACATAAGATTCAAGAAAGCGTTTATTCTCTTCGAGAGCAGTACAAAGAATGAATATTTTATATGACAATTATTATGAGATTTGAAATAAGATGAGTTTGCAAAGTCTCCGGCTCCTGTAGATAAGGCACGTTTCTTGATAGCCGGTACCACGTAACTCGTCCCTCCTCAGGCTGAAAAAATAACGGAGTTATTTTTTGAAGTTGTGGTTTCTAAGGATCCACGGGCTTTTTGGTTCTTCTTGAATGTTTTCTGGTAATACTGCTTCAATTTTGGCAGGCTGAGCAGTATCACGATGACGATGATTATAAATATTATAGTCCCAAAAATGATTGTTGAAGGACCTTGGTTTTGTTGCAATTGGATGGGTCTCAGTTGGTTAGCTATTCTGTCGATTTGGTGCAGTTCATCAAGGTTGATTTTGGTAAAATTTGGGGTGTCGTAGACTTTTGGAGTTTTCAAGTCCGTTATTTCCAATTTGGGTAAAATCATGGGTTTTCCTTGTTGAATGTAAATATCGTTTACGTATTTTGTATCGTGGATTTGGATTTCGCATGATTGTGGAATTCTGATCAAAACTGGAGAATTGATTGCCAGGTATTGATCTGTTTTACATTTGGAATACAGACGTTCTTCCTTGAAAGGGATTATCAGTACTCGATCTTGTGTTACTTGTTCTACAATGGGATCTTGCACGTTGATTTCCAAAATGTGGCACTTCTCCGAAGCTTTTCCTTCAAAAAGGTGGAGTGTACAGTTATCCGGTGGCGCGAAGTTCTCCGGGCAGTAATATGTCTTTTCTAGGAACGGGCAGTCTTCTTTCTCGAACTGGATATCTTCTTGGTTCCGTGCCAAATAGGGATATTTGGGGAAAGATATCGTATGATTTTGGATAATAGGATATAGATGATAGAATTCAAAGAATTTGGGCCTTACAATAGGGACGTGTATTGCAAAGATTAATTTGGTATCGACAAAACTAACTTGCGTTCCTAAAAATTGGTAATATGTGAGAGTATTCTTAAAATTTGGAACTTGATTTTGGTTATATATTTTCATTAAATATGTTATCATCTCTTGAAGTTCACTAGTGGATACTATTGAATTATGCAAAGTGTTCAGTTTAGAAAACATAATGGCATTTTCAATATTATCTATGAAATTTATCAAGTTCTGACAGTCCAAGTTCAATTGTAATAATGTTCCTTGAAAACTAAGGTAATTGTCGACATTTCGTATCGTATCACTAATTGTTACCTGAAATCTTTCCAAATCTCGCTCGAACTTCTCTTGGTTCGCGCTGAAAATTCTAATGGTTTTATTATAGTGATTTATTAATGTTTTAGACAAAGAAATTTGAAGATTGGTTTCATGAATAATTTTTTTCTGATTATTTTCCAGGACTTCAATAGCGTTATTATAACGTTCCTCGTCATCAGAGTCGAGGTTGCCAAATAGCCATTTATTCACTTTACCAACTACATTTATTAAACCTCTTTTATTGCGAGTATGAAATGAGGGTAATAGATTATTGATTTTTCTTCGTAAAGTGCTAATAAGATATTTAGTCCTGAGCAGCATATTCTCGGATAGTCCGTGATAAGATATTGGGTTAGTTATATTTACTTTGGAAATACTTTTTTCGATGGATTCAAAATTTTTATTCAAATTTTGTACCTGGTTGATAATTATTTTAAGGTCCAAATAGTGTAGAAAAGTATGTTTGGTATATATAAGTCTAGCGTTTCCTAGTTGTATTGGGAGGATGAGATTGTCTAGGTTGGTAACGTCTATGTCATCCTTACAAAATGTCTGTTGAACTACCAGGCAAAGGAGAAGAAACTTCATCCTCTTGATTTTCCTGTAACAATGTTTGTTCTTTAGTATTTCTAGGTTTTCTAGCGGAACTTTTATGATATGTGCCGGATTGTGTAATCAATTTTTTATCAGTTTCCTGATCGAGGGTAACCTTTTTGAATTTAGGTAAATTTTTGTTTCTTGGTTTAGTTTTTATATAAACTGTTTTTCGACCCGTATATTCTGGGGCGTCTGACCTTTTTTCATTTGCTTTAGTTATGACTTTTTCTTTAGTTGTTTGATTTGCTTTTTGAATATTTTCGTACATATTTTTACTAATTTCTTTGTGGTTTTGAACATAGTTCGATATAATTACGTTATCGTTCATATCGAAAGGGTTAGAGTCGTCAATATGTCCTTTGATAATTTCAAATGGAGTGAATTTTGTTACACTATGTATAGAGTTATTATAGCTCAATATAGCGTATTTTATCAATTGATCCGGGGTGAGGTCTTTATTTTCTTCTCGTAAACAACGAAAATGTTCAATTAAGGTAGAATGAAAACGTTCTACTGGGGAATTTGAGTTACTATTCTTTGCTGTGGTAAAATGAAGTTGGATACGGTGAAGGGAGCAAAAGTTTTCTAAATCTTGATTTTTAAACTCCGTACCGCTGTCACTTGTGATTTTGAGGGGTAACCCATGATGAGTTACAAAATTCAAGAGACCTTCAACTATTGATATTCCTGTTGCTGATTTTAAAGGGTATGCCTGACCGTATCTGGAGAAGGCATCGATTATGGTCAAATAAATCTGGTTGGAAATTCTAAAAACATCGATGTGAATATGTTCAAATGGTTTGGATGTAGTGGGAGTCAAATTGAACTTAATAGCAGGAGGATCCCTGTCATATTTGTTTTTTAGACATGTTTCACAATTATTGATGTAATTTTCTATATCTGTTGACATATTTGGCCAATAATATCGTGAACCTAATGACGCTTTCACTTCGTTTATCCCTCTGTGACCAGATTTATATATGTGATAATACTCTAGCTTTAGCTTCTGTTCTTTCAAGGTCTCTACATCAGTCAAAAATTTTGTACAGTGCAATAACTTGAATGAGGAATTTCTGAAAGTATTTTGGATCGTTACGGAAAATATTTCCGAAAGTTTTGGGTTTCTAAAGTACAGAGCATAATGTTGTTTGGGGTTCAAATATTCCCTTGCAAAAGTTTGAATTTGATTTTCAAGTTCAATTTTTGGGAAGGTGACGTATAGTCGGAAATTTTGGAATACTTTTTCCCGTCGGATTTTGGTTTTATCAATATCTCCTACTGTCATAACTACCTGATTTTTATAAGTATTTAAAGATCGGTCTACTATTGGTATTGTCAATATAGGGTCTTCGATAGAAGTGTGTACCGTTTCCAAGTCCGCCTCTGGTTCAGGGTTGACTTTGGTTGCAGGTTTTACTAATATGTTCGAAAGAATATTAATTTTAGGTTTTTCAGCTTTTGACGGTGAAATATCCAAGAGTGATTGATTTTCTAAGAAATCAGTGATATTCTCGTTGTCTAAATTTGGAAGATTATTTAAGCTTTCTAGTTCTTTCTCTATTACTTCGTCAATGTCGTCCAAATTAACATCGGTTGACATTGTTTCCAATGCATTTATGTCGAAATTAGGTGGGTATCTAGAGAGGGCGTCTGCTGCTTGATTATTTTTACCGTTTTTGTATTTTATGACATAGTCAAACTCTTCCAATTTGAGGCGCCATCTCACGAGTCTGGAGTTTGGTTCCTTTGAGGAAAAAAGCCATTGTAGGGGTTTATGATCTGTGTAAATCACAAATTTCCTACCAAAGAGGTACGGTCGAAAATATTTGCAGCTCCAAACTATTGCGAGCAGTTCTTTTTCTATCGTAGAATAATTTATTTCAGCAGGGTTCAGCGTCCTAGATGCATAGCAAATGGGATGACCATTTTGAGACAAAATGCTACCCAATGCATACTTAGAGGCATCGGTGGTGAGTTCGAAATCTTTTTCGAAGTCTGGGTAAGCCAACACAGGTTCCGAAATTAGAATATTTTTACATGTTTCAAAACATTCTTTGAATTCTTCGGTATGTTCGACTTTATTGTCCTTTTTCAGACATGAAGTCATAGGTTTGGTAATTTTGGCGAAATTTTTTATAAATTTTCGATAGTATCCAAGAAGACCAAGAAAAGATTTTATTTCTTTCTGGGTTCGAGGAATGGGGAAATTTTTTATCTTTTCAATTTTGATAGGATTCGGTTTTATCCCATCTTTTGTGACTATATGACCTAGAAATTCTACTTCTTTGCGTAAAAATTCGCATTTATCCAATTGAATTTTTAATTTAGCTTCCCTTAGTTTTGTGAGGACTAATTTTAAATTTTGAATATGTTCCTGAAGGCCGGTACTGAAAATTATGATATCGTCCATATAGACCATGCAAATTTTATGTTGCAGATCTTTTAGGACTTCATCCATGGCCCTTTGGAAGGTAGAGGGCGCGTTTTTCAACCCAAAGGGCATTCTTAAGTACTCGAAATGCCCGTTCTCAACGGTAAAAGCTGTCTTTTCAATGGAACATTTACTCATCTCAATTTGGTGAAAACCGCTAGCAAGGTCGAGCGTGGTAAAATATTGAGCTCTACCAAGTTTGTCTAGTATGTCCGCGATATTTGGAATTGGATATCGGTCGTCAATAGTTTTCTCGTTGACTTTTCGATAGTCGACGACCAAACGCCATTTTTGTTTACCCGACGCGTCTAACTTTTTTGGCACTATCCAAATTGGTGAGGACCACGGGCTACAGGATGGTCTTATGATGTTTTTGTCGAGCATGTCTTTTATTTGTTGTTGTACCTCGTTTTTGTGAACATACGGATATCTGTAAGACTTCGTATGTACCGGAATTTCATCGTTTGTTCTAATTATGTGTTTGACTTTCGAGGTAAACGTCAGTTCGTCACCTGGTTTAAAAAATATGTCAGTATAGTCGTTGCAGAGCTTTTTAATAGCGGATTTTTCTTCCGAGTTCATGTGATCGGTACGAATGAAATCCAGTATTTCATCCTTTTGTATGTGTTTGTCTGTATGTTGTGTTGGGATAGAGAAAGCTTCGAATTTATATATTTCGAATCTCTGCGATTCGAAAGGGGATGCTTTAATATTGTCGTTCAATGTCATCGTAATGGATTGATCCGTAAGGTTTTGAATTTCAACGGGTGCTTGTCCATTTTTTGCTGAAGTTAAAGTTCGTGGTATAACAAGTTTTCCTAAATAACTTCTCTCAATCAAAATATCCCCTTCTGAAATATTGACAGGTAAATTTTTTATAATTTTTTCTTTAGGACCTACTGAGAAACTAAAACTACTGTCGTTACTTTCTCTGTATTTGAGAGGAATTTCTACATGTTCTCCAATCAATCGGTTATTTGTGAGATCAATATTAAGATTCATATTGATCAGATCATTTAACCCAATTACACCATCAAAATAATCGTGAAAATCAAATAGAATAAAATCAATTTCATAGTTGCTATTAAATTCTGGAAAAGACGGAACAAGAGCCCTATATCTGATATTTTTACTACCTAAAGTTGTTTTTAAAATAGTATTCGAATGATAAATTGTGTTTGGAAACATTTTTTCTATTATTGTTGGTCGTATTATAGATTTAGAGCTACCTGTGTCAATCAAGAGTTTCGATTTGGGATTTTCAATTTCTATATAAGGAAGGGCATTGTTTGAGAATACATTAAATTCTTCTATGTCAGGTTTTCGTCTTGGTTGTCCGAAGGAAAATTTTGGTCTTGGTCATTATCAAATTCTACATTCTCGTCAGGTTTTGGTATTTCGGTGTTGAAATCGTAAAAATTTTGGTATTGATCATGTTGATACTCAGGTGGAAAATATAAATTTTCATTAGGATAGAAAGGGTCTGGCATAAATTGATTTTCGTATTCGTTAGAATGTAATTCTTCGAAAACAAAGTTTGGATTTCTACGTTGTTGACCGTTTGAATTCATATTAGCATTTCCGAAATTTTGAAATCCGTGATTTTGAAATTGTCTATTTCTTGATGCTACTGTTGGATTTCTTGAAGTTGTCGACATTGGTTCGGGTTTAGGTAATCGATTTTGTGGTATTTGGTTAGGTTTGAAGACATTTTTCGGGGGTCCGAAAACTTCGCGATTTGTTGGAAATCTAATTTGTTGTTGTCTAGGTTGAACCGGTATAGGCTGATTAGGCCAAACTGGTTTTTGGTTATTTTGTGACTGGAAAGGGTTGAAATTTCCAGAAAATTGGGGGTATTGTTGAAAGTGGGGCTGGTGGTTGAAATAATGTTGGTTACTGAAATTATGCCCTTGTGAATTATTACCAAATTGTGATCTAGGAACCAAATTAGTCCTGGGAGTTGTATTCTTTGTTTCGTTTGAACTTCCGTACATTCTTTCGAAGTTTTCAAACTCATTTGCGTACGCCATTGCGTCTTCCAGTGAAGCTGGTTTCTTAATGTGCATATTATTTTTCAGGATGCCAGTACACCCTGCAATGAAAGTACTTAGCGCTGTTTTATCATAATGAATAATATGGCATAATTTTTCGGGTTCAGTTAAATTAACATCATTACTTATTCTCTGCACGACACTACTTTTCAAAAGTTGTATTCTACTCCCAAAATTAATGAGGTTTTCTCCCTTATAAGGTCTAGTTCTTGTGAGTTCTTGGACTAAACAATCTAAGTCTCTGCGATCTGAAAAACTTTGGCAGAGAGCATTTTTCAGTTTTTCCCAAGTATTTAGTTCCACCCTATTTCCTACCATTGCTTCCGCTTTACCTACTAATTTTTCTTGAATACATTCAAGTATGTGTTTTTGAAAAGCAATATCTCCATAAATGGCATAATCGTTTAAAAGATTTTGGCAACGAGTTATGAATTTATTAAGAGTATTACTATCCCCATCGTAGGGTTTGATGTTTTCTAAACGAGATTTGAAAAGGTTCCAGTCGATCCTTTGAGGTTCTGGTGGAGGCATGTTTGGAATGTTTTGGTTATTGTCTTCGACTGACAGATTATTCAATAGTTGCAAAATGTTTTCGATATCATTCATAAAGTTTTGATTTTGATCAATAGAATTCAGTATCTATCAATCTATAACAATTAAACTTTCAAATTCAATATATGTTTACTATAATTCGTTATTTTCGCAAGTAAATCTAATGTCAATATCCAATATTCAGTTGGAATTAACGTCACTACCCTATCTCTCCCAAAGTCCTTAAAAAGAGGGTTTAGGAAAGTCGAAAAGGAATTTGGCACTTACAGTTTGGTAATTGTAGTCTCCTGGTTCCTTTTCCGATCCTTTCTTCTGCAGAGAGCTCCTTGAATCCCTTCGATCCTCGCTGAAGAAGTTGAAACTTCAAAGTCACGAAAACGATCTCTGGCACGATGCAAATGTTCTTTTTCACGACCGCGAGAATCCTACCGACTGCGCCAATTATATATTGGAAATCGAAAACTTAGTTTTTAAAAAGAAAATCGATTTCACATAAGACTCAAGAAAGCGTTTATTCTCTTCGAGAGCAGTACAAAGAATGAA
>WOGP01001191.1:2718-20045 GCA_015342065.1 Leptinotarsa undecemlineata | reverse complement strand
ACTAATCGGCTTCGTTAAGAAGCTGGGTTTATTTGGCCGAATGTGAATAGGTGCTAGCCACAATAAACCCTTATGGGTTGAAGTGGGGGTCGAATAGACCCACTCACTTTAGTCCTACCTACCTACATCAATTAAAACTCAAACAATTCTGGCTCCTTCAAAAATGATCAGACATGATAACAAGAAAATTACACAAAAAATTCAACTTCTATTCGACCCCACCTATGTATCTCAGTTTTGCATTTTCATTATTGCATATCCTTGGATGTATTTACAATCAAGCAGTACCGCTTCCGGCCATGACTGGAGAGTCCATAACTCCTCCTCATAGTTAGCATGTTTGCTACACTTGTTTTTGTACCGCTCTACACCTATCCTTCCCTTTCTTCACTCAACACACTATTTCCGTCCTCTCCTTCCACTCTTGTCAACCAATTCTCTCCCTATTAATGCATCTATCAATCACGTGCTCTGTCATTTCAGGCTCCCCATGTTAACAGGGGTAGGGAACCTTCGGACCTAGGTTGAATCTTGCCAGGTGTCCTGGAAAGTTTACATGCCTACTGAGCAGTTGGACAGCCTTCCGCAGTTCTTCCAATGATTCATATCCGACTGTTCTGCAGAACCTGTACCCGATCACTCGTGCCTCTCTCCCATTACCTTTGCCTGTCCTGATATTCTCTTTTATCATTTTTCTTCCATCCGTTTTGCTATGTGCCTTTCCTATTCCCATGTAACCTCTGTTTCACTCATGCCCTTGGTGGGTTTCTCATGAGCCTTCATATTTCTTACATTGTTACGATCGTGCCCCCTCTTCCACGTGATCAGGGTACGTACTCCCCTATCACTCCTTTTCTCAATCATCCGCTGAATCCTCGCTATCCTTCTACTCCCTACTCTTCCTGCTTTCACTCTTTCTAGCAGAGTCTCTGATTATTTTCACCTCGCTCAGGCATCTACATATACTTCAATCACTCCTCCAGCAACCCCTCTTGCCACCAGGGGAATATCCTATCTACTCCTTTCACCCTATCTTCAGTCTTCCTAGTCCCGTTCTCTCTCCATTTTTAATACCTTGTCCATCTGCAATGGCGCCATTTCAGGTTAATTGAAAAACAGCACAAGCTGAACTTCGCCTTCCATCGATTGTTACACTGTGTTCAATTTGTAATTATTCGATGAATTAAGCCGATTATTATTATTCCGGTGATGGTGCCATTGCAGTCGCCATCACCAGAATGGCGCCTGCAATGGCGACACTGAATGCAGCCGTTGGCGTCGTCCTGTAAGCCCCTACAGGATAGGCCTCTGTGCTATACTCAGCTGAGCATTGCATTGAGTTCACACTAGATATTGAAGATAATCAACTTCCTTTACTTGATGTAAAACATCACCATATCATTTTGATACAAATGTTCATTGAAAGAAAATACATACTAACAGGTATTTTCAGAAAAACTCGTTTAATAATAGAGCAAAAACGATTTGTAATGGGTACTCTTAAAGCTGGAAATTTTGATGAAGAAATGTCATTAGTAAAATTTATTCTGAAAGAGAATGAAAGATAGGAGGAAACCTATGACTAAGAATAAATTTGATGTCTTTAAGAGATGAGATACTCCATCTGCTTTGATGTAACGCATTTCGAGAAATTTGTTGCAGTTCTGGTGTTATTTCAGACTGAAATAGACTGCTTATTCATATTCATTAGGGGGACGTAAGCTCCAAGAATTATTTCAAACAGCTCCTTTACTGCCACCGAGCTGTCCATTTTGAAGAAAGATATGGATAGTGGCGAAATTGCAACAGACTAGTATCAGAGAATAATGCATCAAAAATTTCAAAAGTCAGTCAGAAACATTGCATATTTCACATTTCAACACTTCGACATCTGGAAGAGGCAGTTCGAAAATGAAACAAATAGAAGGAGAAACTTGCAAGGTACATTCAATTATTGTTAATTCTGAAGGCAGAGGTAGATTTTGATCTCCAACTTCTTCTTAGCTGTTTTTTTATGGGCAAAATTATTAGATATGGTGAATAGTAATAGTAATAGAATGAAAACTACTTGGAATTCATACGGTAACTTATAAGGAAGAACTAAAAGTTTACCTCTCTATGTCTGTATATTTTCTTCAGATTTTGAAAATTGAACAATCCCAGAAAGGTCAACGGAAAAATTGAAAACTTCCTGAAGGTACTTTCACTAAATAACATAACCTAACTCAACCCAATCAATCTAACCTAACCTAACTTAACCTAACCTAACCTTATGTAACCTAACCTGATCTGACTTGACCAAACTTCATCTTACCTTACCTAACCTAAATAACCTAACCTAACCTTTTTTTGTGGAAGTGAAAACTCATGTTTTCCGTAAGCTTCTGCTGCCTATTGCGCTACGGGTGTGTCGGACTTGAGACGGATCTCGCCTATCAACCAAAATACCTCCTTTCATTCCTCCCCTGTGCCAGAAACCGCTTTTAGCAGGCATAATATCAGGCAGCAGGTGGAATACTTATATATTCCTTGCATGGCTCTCTCTTCCTGTTCTTCGGCCGTCATCAGTTTCTTTACATATTTCCCTATAATACAAAAATTCTTTCTGCCTAGCTCCATTTGTCCGATGAGATTTTCTGCTGTCAATGCAGTGCCTATTTCAAGTAGAGCCCTCAATCTGTATTCTAAATATCTGTTGCAGATAAACAATGTGTGTTCCAGCGAGTCCTGTCCATCACAGTATATGAATTGGTCGTTCATGGATTTGCCAATCCTGTATGTGTATGACCTGAAAGAGCCATGACCTGTTAATGATTGTGTCAACCAGTATTCAGTTTCACGGAGGCTCACCCGACTCATATGTTGATGTTGGGGATAAGTACTTTTGTCCATGTAGATGTAATCCTTTCTTCGTCCCATCGCTACTGCCAATCCTCAATTATGCTTTTTCTATTGGGCTCCACCTGCGATCTCTATACTGTACAGGTGGGTTCTCTCTTTAACTAATAGATCTGTGGGAGGTTTGCCTGTAATCTGTCTGTTTTAAAATCTGTTTTTCCGTTAATCAGCTGCCGCCCCCGTACGAACGACAACTCTCAGAAGTTGAGTAACTTGTGCGAGCTGAGGACTAACGAGGTCTTACCTTTTAACGTGTGATTCCTAATCACCTGCAGGGATCTGTACTTTTGTCAGCATGTCATAATACTTTCTCATTTTGAGTGCAATTTCCAACGTCTGGGCAGCATAGAGTATAATGGAGTAAACAATTGCATATATCACCTCTCGGTATTGGACATAATCTTTGTAAGCGCTTCTCCTTTCTTAGTAATTTTTCCTTTTATATATTCAACGTTCTCGCCGAAGTTCAGATGGGTATCTATTACACCCATATATTTTAGTGTTCTTCCTGTTACGATTTCTGTATTCAGTAGTTTAAACCTGATTTTCCTCTTGTTCGTCAAGCCCTTTAAGAGTATTGCCTCCGTTTTCTGCGGGGCTAGCTTCAGATCATTCTGTGCCATTTATCTGGCCACTCTGCAGTCGGCTGAGTAGTACTAGATTTGCCAATTTCCACTGCCGAAGAAATTTCTGGCAAATAGGCATGCTGTTTAACAATTGAAGGAGATCATCTACGCATATTTTTCCGAGAATCTTAATTGCTTCTATCGATATTTCGTCGGTTCCTAGCGCTGTCCTATTTTTTTTTTCAATGCATTGCCAATTTTCTCCGCGGTGAACGGTGGTGGAGGTATTCTTTCTGGAAAAAGTACTCTGGCATATTTCGCTTTATTTTCGGGGGCGAGTTTATGGGATAGAGTTAGTTTCCCCAGATGTCTCATGGCTGTTTTGTACGCTGGTCCCCATATATCGCCGTCCAGTTCTATGCACAGGTTTTTCCAGTGTGTTTTTTTGGTCTTGTTTATTAATTTTTTATGTTCCTTCTTGGCTTCTTTCAACGATGTTGAGGCGGCTTCAATTTCGTCTTATGCGACATTTCAGACTTCGTGCATGCGGGTTAGCACTCTCCTGCGTGAGTTGCATTCCATCCTCAACTTCTGCTGTCCACCAGTATAGCCATTTATTTTTCTCTACTCTCACCTGGTACTTTTTTACTATGTTCCTCTTTACTTTCGTGATTCGTGACTGTGTTCTATGTTGCGGAAATAGATCATCCTTGATTTCCTCCTTAATTTTTTTGTAATTGAAAAATATCTGAGTGTGGTTCGCTTTGAGATAGTTGCTCTTGGTTCTATCCGTTGAAAATATAATGTGATTGTGAAGCGTGAACAGCTCTCCTTCGATTATTTTCCAGTCCTTGATTTTTGTTGAGATGTTTTGTGTTGTCGCATGTACGATGCTAGGGTAGCATCCCATTCTTTGATGTGTTCGCCGCTGGCACCCGTTTGCTATGAGCACCACAATTCGGACTTGGCATTGTAGTCTCCTACACTAACTTTTTACCTTTCATTCACGAGTATTTGTGTGGCTATTTCATTGAAGAATTTTTTGATTTCCTCTATGGGTCTATTGGGTGAGAAGTACTCGCTGTATAGGTCCCAATCCTCAAATTCCAGTGCCACGTCTCCCGTGCCAGATTTCATCGTACGGATCTGTAAGTTTTGGTTAATTATTTTAAAGGCGAAATCCCCGCTTATATCTCTGATATAGTTTCTGTTCACTACTATCTTTTCATTTGGCTCACTTATTGTCATAATATCTCATTTGTTTTTATATGCTATTATATCGGCCATATCGTGTGCTCTTCCCAGATTGCACTGAAGGATTTTGTGCATCTTGCTTAGCAATCCCTATCGATATGGCTCAGATGTTTTGATGCCCCTCTCTTTTCGTTAACCATTTCCTCTGAGCTTGGTCCTTGTCTTCCTGTTTTTAAGATTACGATTCTCTCTTCTTTTTCTGTTCCTTCCTACTCGTATTGTTGAAGGCTCTTTTATATACAGGACATTTCATTGTTCCTGCTCTGTGGCCCATCTTTTCGCAGATGGGAAAAGCCTCTTCATTTGTACATACCTTGGCTTAGTGGTGAGGTTCTCTACATTTGTAATAGTATTTTGTTCTGTCAACGCTGGAACATTTTCCGGCCAGGTGATCGTACGCCCAGAATTTATAGCTTTTGCTCATGATTATTCATTTCTCAATGGAGCATCTCACCATTCCTATTGTAAGGTAGTCTTCCTCTAAGAGCTTCTCGGCATTCTTCTCTTTCATAGTTACCGTCACTGCCTGCGTGTCTCCTGCATTTGTCCTCAATTCGATGATTTTGTAGGTGTCTTTTTCCCCATTCTACTATCTCCTTAATTGCATTTATTACTTCCTCTCAGATTTGATTTATTCCTATTTTTTATATTTAGGGGTTCGGTTGAGTATTTTAATGCCTTTTGTAACTCGCCGAAGGCCGCTTCATTTTTATCCGTGGTTATCAGTAGATTGCCGTCTTTTTTGCTCCTCAAGCTTCTAATGGCGCTGATTGCTGGACTGTTGTATGTTGTTTTTAACCGTATTTAGCATTTCCTTGTAACTTTAATTTGCTCCTACTATCAGAGCGTAAGTGTTTCTTGTTCTTGCGTTTTTTGTTAAATGGGCAGAGGTATACATGGTAGCCACTGTGTGCGTATCGTGGAATAAAGTTTCTATCATCCTCTGTAGTCTCTCAACTGGCATTTCGTCCAGTTATTGCATAGCTATTTCGTTATCAGTATCTGTTTTGCTTCTAAGTTTATTAAGCGCTCTCCATAATCCTTTGTCTGTTCCGTCGTGTTTTATCTTGATACATTTTTTTAGTTACCCTAGGCGGTTCGTTCTTATTTTGGTTATTTGCTCGATTACCTCTACTTCATCTTTAAGCTTCGGGTATTTATCTTTATAGAGTCTTTGGATACTTATTTACATTTTCTTGTCTCTTGGTTTTGTGATAATGACTTGAATTATTTCGTCTTATGTATTCAGTGGGTTACCTACCGCTATTTTGGTATGAGTGGGTATGCTTCCATCCCATTCTTTATCTTCTACAAGTTTGAAATTCACCAGTGAATCGCTTCCTTCCAGTGTTTTCAGTTTTTCTTCTTTGATAACGTCTGATGGCAGGGTTTGCGTTTCTGCATCCGTAGTGTATACTTGCTCCTTTCGCATATTTTTTTTCGGGACCTTCATCGCGGTTTGTATATCATCTTCGTGCATGGGATGATTTACTTACGTTTCTATCTACCTTGTTTCTTTTCTGGCCGGAAAGGTTGGTTATTTTTTCTCTGTGACTCCTTGTAAGCTATTTCAACAGTGGCTACGTTTTCATTTAGTTTCTCCAGGGAGGCTAATTTTTGAGTTTCTACTTTTGTATTTGGTATCATTCTTATCAGCCCCAGAAGATCATTTCCTCTGTCGAATGTTTTTTTATTGCTTTCATCAGCTGGCTGAGCTTCGTGACAGTGTCATACTTCTTTTTTGTAGGTTGTTCCGATGTCGTACTTATCTCTCTTTTTCTCTTTGGGTTTTGTTGTTCTTTCAGTCATCGTCTATGTTGGCTTAGGAGGAAGTTTTCATATTTCCCTATCTCCTCTCTCTCTCTCCATTCTTTGTCTCTTCTTCTTTTCACTCTCGAACTCTGCATCTTGTAGTTTGTCATCTGGTGTAATTTTTTTGTACTGATGTGTGTAAGACTCATTTTATTCCCACGAGTAGCTATCTAACCCGGGAGGTCGTCATCTTCCCGGTGGCTCCCTTCGTGACCATTGGTTCGTGACCTGGCCATTCACCTCTCGACAAGGGTCGCACGCCACCTTAGGTTTCGGATTATTGAAAGTGAGTGAAGACTGTAACGGAGAGGAAATATCCCTAGCCCTCCGATAACCTAATAGCGTCGGGGTCATAAGAGAACAAGAGTTGGTCAAGAAAGACCGATAGGTAATAGACTATAGAAATAGGCGGATTTACTCAAGACAAGTTGAAGCAAAGTTAGTTCGATATTAGGAAGAGCCGGGCAGTAGAGGTGCAATGCTCGGATTCCCAACAATCTGTTTTAAAATCTGTTTTAAACTCTGTTTTTCCATTAACCAGCTGTCGCACCCCTACGAACGATAACCCTCAGAAGTTGAAACTTGTGCGAGCTAAGGATTAATGAGGTCTTACCTTTTAACGTGTGATTCCTAACATAGGTCAATTTCATTTATTTTCGGCAGATATTTCAACGAAATCGTCACACCACCATTTGGATATAGAAAAATCAATCAGAACAGAACATTTGAACGAGGAAGAGAGAGGACATGTACTACGGCTATGCAAAAAATATTCCGATATTTTTTATGTGCCAGACACACCACTAACGTTCACAAATCAAGTGGAACACATGATCAGGACAAGAGACGAAATTTCTGTTTTTACCAAATCATACAGATATCCACATGTTCATAAGCCTGAAATGGTAAACTCAATGTTAGATCAGGGAATCATTAGGCTAAGCCAATCACCCTGGCCTTCACCTATATGGGTTGTCCCAAAGAAAGCAGACGCTTCTGGACAAATCAAATGGAGGATCGTCGTAGACTATAGAAAGGTGCACTAAAAAACTATTATCAGGCAAAGCCAATCAGCCTGGTCTTTACCTATATGGGTCGTCCCAAAGAAAGCAGACGCTTATGAACAACATCAATGACATATTAGACTAGCTAGCTAGGAAGGTGCCAATACTTCACTACTTTGTATATCAGCTTCAGCCACATTTCAACAAGTTATAGATAATATTTTGTAGGAATGAATTGAAGAGTTTTTGTATTAAAGTGTATAATATTCAAAATAAATTTTTAAATTATACACATATAAAATTTTTACATTATACAAATTAAATATTATATACTTCAATACAAAAACTCTTCGATTCATTCATTCAAATAAGTGTATTCACCTTTTCCAAATTCAAATATTTTGTAGGGTCTATAAGGAAAAATATGTCTTACATATATGGACGACATAATTGTGTTCTCAACTTCATTGTAGGAGCATATGATAAATCGTTCCATAGTCTTCGAAAGGTTCAGGGAAAGAAATCTGAAGGTCCAACTAGACAAATCAGAGTTTTTGCAAAGGGAAGTAGCATTTTTGGGACACATCATCACTTCAGAAGGAATTCGACCAAATCCACAAAAAATTGAGGTAATCTTAAAGTATCCTATACCTCTAACGACCAAAGAAATCAAAGGATTCCTAGGACTTCTGTAATACTACAGAAAACTCATCAAGGTCTTCGCAAAAATAACCAAACCACTCACCTCTGTCTCAAGGAAAACCAGAAAATTAAGCATACACCGAAAATCATAGAATGTTTCGAAACATACAAAACTCTTCTAGTAAACGAACCGCTTCTACAATATCTCGATTTCACAAAACCATTCAATCTCACGTCGGATGCTAGCAATTTTGCTATATGTGCTATCCTATTGCAAGCATCTGTTGGAAAGGACAAACCAGTGCATATGCCTCTCGTACGTTGAACGAAAGCGAACAAAATTATACAACGATTGAAAAGGAAATGCTTGCTGTGTGGGCGACTAAGTACTTTAGACCATACCTTTTTGGCCAAAAATTCAAAATCTTATCTGATCACCGCCCTCTACAATGGCTCTTCTCTCTCAAAGATCCAACTTATAAACAAATAAGATGGAGATTGAAGTTAGAATAATTAGACTATGAAGAATCAGCAAAGATACCTCCGCTACTAATACTGCAGACGAAAATCCCAACCTCGAAAAACCAAAAAGGAAATCATCAACTGACACAACTGACGAAAGTCCCAACCAGCCTGAACAAAAAAGAACGTCGTCAATGGATACAGCTGATGAAATTATAAATGACCTTAACCAACCTGAAAACGAAGGAAGTAACAACTCCATACACACAACTCGAGAAAAACCGGCATTTACAATTCCAATATCAGAAAAGTCTCTCAATTATTACAATAACCAGATCAAAATTACATATATCCATTACAACCCAGGGCGAATCTGTATAGATGCAAAAGAAGAAAATATTGTGGAATTCTTCAAGGACTATACTCCAACAAAAGTCAAACATGCTGTATATTTCGACCCCGATACCCAATATAAGTCAACCTGCAATATTCATCAGAAAATTTTCAGAAACACTGCCTTTGATTTGGTAAAATGCAACGAAATCTAGGAAGATGTTAACAATGAAGCCAACAACCTATAATAATTAGAAACTGTCACGAGGGAAAGTCAAACCATCGTAGAATAAACAAAACTGAATTGCGAGTACGAAGAAAATTTCACTGGCCAACCTTGAAAAGGGATATTGAAAAATATATCAATATGTACCGAACATATCAAATGAATAAGTATGACAGAAACCCACCAAAACCCAAATTTATGATAACTACCACACCAAGTAAACCTCTCAATTATTCACCTAGACACCTTTCAGGCAGATGGACAGAAATTGTTAACAATTATAGACTCCTTTTCTAAATATGAACAAGCATATCCATTAGACGGAGCCAATGCCATTAACATATTGAAAACATTGCTGATATTTGTTACTCACCATGGTTTACCACAGATCATTGCCTAAGACAGTGACACTGAATTCAAAAACGGCCTTGTACAAGAATTTGTGGATACACATACAATTTTGATCCACCACACAACACCGCAGAATCCACAATCAAATGGAATGATCGAACGTTTTCACTCTATGATTATAGAACATCTTCGATTATTATTGTGAAATAAGAAACAGCTGAACATCAAGGAACAAATGCTTTGTGCGCTATTAGGCTATAACAACACATTTCATTCAGTAACGGGACAAAAGCCCATCGATGTTCTCAAAGGACACTTTGACAGCCAGGACCTCTTCGATATCGACAGGATTCTACTGAACATGCAACAACATCGAGATAAAATAAAAACTGTCTACCAAAAAATCAATGAAAAAGCAAACTGAAAGAAATAAACTAAAATAAAATAAATAAACTAAATGAGAGCAGCACAAAAATTTATACCAAAACAACAGGTGTTCGAAATAAGCATTTACCTAGATTTTTATCACGTGTAGTTTAATCTAACAAAAAAGTAACGGTTGCCATACCCTATACTACTGTTCACAAAAATGATATGAAACATATCCCAAAACATTCAAGATCTCGAAGACAACCCGGGAATTCTTCCCCTAAAGCTGGGAGAAGCTAGGATCCAGGCTAGCATTCACGACTTCTTGCACTCCTATAACTTGACATCACTGAAGCCCTCACAAACGGCCCGAGTTACCCCTACTTAGAAGGGGTCATCAATTTCAATCAAGCACTGAAATATCAACTGAAAATTGTATATCAACAATTTCACAGCATCAACCCATCCCACAGAACCAAAAGAGGTTTAATCAACGGAGTTGGCAGCATCATAAAATCAATATCCGGAAATTTAGATCAAGAAGATGCTCAGCGGTATGACCAAGCAATAGTATTATTACAGAAGAGTAAATATAATATTTTACGGAGATTGAACCAGCGCATATCTCTCACCACCGCACTCATAGAGAATTACAACAAAACCGTATCACTTAGGTATCGGGCATAATGACGATATTATATCCAAGGAAATTGATAGAATCAATAAAGAAATTACAATAACATTCGATTTCAATCACTTTATGAAGATCAGGAATGTTCTAGACCAACTAAATTTGTCATTGCAAATAACCCTACAACTGCTGATCGACCTGAAAAATGCAATTGTGTTTGCAAAAAAAATAACCTTGTATAATAACCTCAAACAACCAACCGAAACGAATACGATAGTTCAGACAAAGTCTCGACACCATACTACTAAATGTTCCACTTCCGGAATGTAGGAATTGTACGGCACCTATCTTCTAGAAGTGCCCCCAGGATACGGATTTGCAGCCAACTACGAGCAACCTTTAGCCTTTCCAAAAGTCCGAACAATTTCAATACCATGCGAGGAGTAGATGTTATCTATCCAGCTAGAGAAAATCTCTCTAGATGAACTTCACAAAATTCAGGAACAAAGCCTATTGCAACCCCTAGATTTTGAGGGGTATTCTAGTCGATAATACACACTTATGGACTCCCCCTGTATTCATCATTGCTACAGCGGTAATTGGAATTTTGCTATTCAAATCACGTCACACCCTACGATGCCACAAGATTTCTGAAACACCATCAGTACCAGCTACCAGGACTCAAGTTTTATTCCACCCTCATAAAACTTCTTCAGGGGATGGAGAAGTTGCATTATGAATCTACAGAGAATCGACAACGTTCATGATGGGTCAGCGATACTCGACACCGCTGACGAAGATGAACTTGCATTTTTATTCTTATGAGAATTTTCATTTTGTCAAGTCTGACTTGATGCCTCCTAATTGTAACACGTGTTTTTGAATAAAATAAACTTTTTAAAAACTTATTTTTCGAAAACCAACTCTTAACTCACAAGACGTTTTTCAACAACATGAAAATTCAAAAGGGAAAACCTCTGATTCTGCCAAAAATCCAAATCAACAAAGTGGAAACCCTGATTGTCTACAAGACGCAAAACTTCTCCAAACTCAACTTAGACGAAATGTACGAGCTCCACAACTTGCCAGAAAAGTTGTCAACAGTGAAAAAGATCAATGTAGTCGATAACACCAACAACACGTTGATCTTCGGAATCATTCTCGGATCGATCATTACTGATACTGATTCTGATCGTATTGATAAGAAAGAAGAAAGAAAGGGATACCATACCCAAATGGCTTCGCTTTAAGAAGACAAAAAAGGATAATACCCCGGAAATCGAAATAGTTCTTTCCAGACAAAAATGACTCCGTCATTTTTGAACTTGAGGAGGGAGGAGTTATGGAACGACCGTTCCCAAGGATTGCTGCTCCCACGGAAACATGATCTGCTGACAGCGGTTTTCCAAGAAATCCTTATCTGAACTTGCAAGGCGATGTTCATCATTTAACGTTCATTTTTATTTATTCTATTTGTAACTCTTGATAGAGAAAGTCGTTTTCAATTGTATATTTATAAAATAAATATTTTTTGAAAACACAATTCTCCATTCAAAGTATTTAACTCCTGTATGTCACTAATCGTTGGGCTGTACGTGCGTCGTGCATGATGTGCGACTTGTTTTCCCGCTACACCCCTGTCCCTGCATTAGATACAAGTTAAAATGTTATAATTTTTGTCGCATTTAGAGGAAAACGGAATGAATCAACAAATTTGAATCAACATCTGAAGCGTATTCACCCTACCCTTACTTCTCCAGTACTCATAATATGCAACTGAACGATTTGAACAAAATTGCAGGATCGTCTTCCGTCGTTTCGGGTAGTTCAAATCTCCAACCTCCTGCAAAGCGTCAGAAAGTGAGGCAAATGAAAATTGTTGTAGCTCCAAGTGATAATCTGAAAGACAGTGACATTCAAAAACTTGATAATGCTTTGGTGAAGATGATAACGAAGGATTATCAACCCCTGTCGATTGTGGAAGATGAAGGATTTCTTGAATTTACGATTTTTTTACAACCACAATACCTATAGACTTCCTAGTAGAAAAAAACTCTCTTACGATATTCTTCCAAATCTTTTTTCTCAAGGTGTTTAGAAACTGAAGACCATACTTGATGATATACCAAGTGTTTCCGTTACCACTGATATATGGACTTCTGACAGTAATAAAAGTTACAATAAAGTCACTTGTTATTTCATCCAGTTCTACCAGCTCCACTAACACACTCTCAACTGAGGAAATAGCTTGAAATTACACTGCTGAACACATTGTTTAGGTTTAAAAATGAAATTGTACCAAAAGGAATATTCTTCATAAAATAACCACTGTCATATCAGACAATGCATTTGATATGAAATATGCAATTATCGACTTTCTCAAAAAAAACCACCATCCTTGCGTGGCCCATACTCTAAACCTAAGCATTAATGATGCTATTAACACCTATCCTAAATTTCAGTGTATTTTGAAAAAATGCAGGTCAATTGTGACACATTTTAACCACAGTGTTTTGTCATGTAATAAACTGAAATTCGTGCAGGAACGTTTCTACTAGATGGAATTCATCTTTGATTATGTTAGAGAGATTGTGGAAACTCAAAGATCCTCTTTCTATAACAATTACTCAAATTGATAAAGCTCCTGAATTTCTGAATGCTGGGAAATGGGCGATAGTGGAAGAAGCCATATTAGTTTTAAAACCTGTAGAAGTAATGACTATTGCATTATCGACCAAAAAATATCCAACTATTTGAATAAATATATCATTAGTTAGAGGTCTTCAATATTCCCTTAATAATTTCAAAACAAAAACCAGCATTTGTTTTGTTTTGCGAAACAGTTTAGTGAAAACAGTTACTCGCTGAATGGCAATATTAGAAACTAACAAAATTGTAGGAAAAGAGGCATTTTACAGTGCCAGAAATCAGTCAATTGTACAAGCAGATAATGAGACTACAACTAAAAAGAAGACAATTTGAATATTAAGGTTCCTTTTGATGACAAAATAGCAAAGGCAAAGTCATTCTATACACCAACCTACATTAGTACCTAATAAGGCAATATGAAGAAAAATCCGATGAAATTATGGCAGAAGCATGAACCCACTTTTCTCGAACTACATGAGTTGGCTGTCTCTCGATACCTGCAACTTCAGTACCTTCAAAAAGAGTTTTTTCAAAATCTGGACAACTCGCTAATTTAAGAAGGAATCGCCTTTCACTCAAACATTTGGATATTTCAGTTTTGAACAATATGTGTACTATATTTTTAATTTTTTGAGTGATTATTATGTGATTTCGAAAAGATTCTTATTTGAGAATTTCCGAAATTTATTTTTTATTTATGTTTATAATATATTTTAATCTGCAAGTAAATTCTCATTATAATTAAAAAATAAAAATATTAAAAGAAATAATGGTGAAGAATCCCTGAATCAAAAAACGATCGTAAGTATTAACAATTTGGATATTTTTTCCTGCATTTTTCACCAATATTTCCTTTAATTTTTTTTTATATTTTATAACACAAGTTAACTTAATTTGTCCATTTTATAGATTATTATACTCCCAATTCGTACCTACTAATTGTTTCATAAAAAGTTATTTTTAATATTTTCCACCACATCCGATTACTTATTCGGATCCAGTATCTTCAGTACTTTATCCTTTTATTTGTTTATTTTCTTTCCATTAGATTAGAAATCTGTTTCAAATTTCTCTCAAGGCTGAAGAACTGAACAAGTTTAATCCTCTATCATTCAATAATTCCATCATTAAATTTCTGACCATTTCAAATTTTAAGCCCTAGCTCTTGCCTCAAAAATTTGAAAATATAATAAGTGGATACGGCACTGGATTGGCAAGTGAGAACGCCACTCGAATAATGCTACGAATTATTTCACTCCTTTTTATTTACCAGACATCGTAACTCGTCACTCATACTCATATTCCCTGTAGCATTTGAATGATTATCATCATTCGAATGTTTCTGTTCAAGTTCTGGAGATATCTCGAGTAATTGCAATAATCGAATGACCGATTATTTTCAATTCGAATTATTCATGTTCCCTATCTACCTGTACTATAAGCAGCTTTCATTAGTTCTATTCACTTTCAGTGGGTAATGTCCTCTCAATGGTGCTCAATGGTTTGATAGTATTTAGTTATATTTATTTAGGAAAACCACTGTAAGTTACAAAAAGGGTCGAATCCAGTTAACAGCAACTGTAAAAAATATCGCAGATTTGGATATTTACTAGAACTAAATACGAGAAATATAAAAATAATGAAATATTTTGAAAAGTCCTGTGTACACATTGTACAAGTATAAATTGCTGTACGTACTTTTTTCAATTATTTACACTAAATCATCTGCAACGAATACCACATAACCTATAAAATGAATTATTTCATTCCAAATCATATTAAACTAATATAATAGTTATACACTGTCTGTGAGCAGAAAACTATGAAGAAAACTTATTACCATTACTATTATTAATATTGTCAAATTTATAATAATTTCATTAAACATTAATGAAACTAGTCGAACACGGAAATTATCACATTCGTCAACATCCATCCTATTTCTATTTCCAATTATTTTCACCTCTTCGCCACCTGTATACGGGTAGTTAAAATAAATTCTACTTCTGGTGCATGTAAAAAACGTTTCTGCGTTCGGGAATGCAAAACATATATTTTGTGTTTCGGCTGTTATTTATTGCATGCGCATGCATTTAACCATAAAGGCTTTTGCACACAGAACGTGGTCTGTCGCGGCGAGTTGCGATACTGGAACGCGGCGGGAAAGCGATAATTCTATATCACACGAAAATATAGTATAATAGTCACACTGATGGCGGTCAATCGCGGCGGTCTAGTTTAGATCGCGACGACGAGCGATACACTTGTACAAATTTACGGATTTTCGCGCGAAATGGCGGATAATACTGAATTGTTTATAGAAACTGTTAGAAGTTATGTGTTCCTGTATGATCATACACATGCATATTATAAGAATATGTTAAAAAAAGGTGAAGCATGGAACGAAATAGCAAAAACGCTAGGGATGACGGTGTGTACATGTGTGTATTTTTACTGTAGATTCAAAATAAGGTTCTTTATGTACTGAAGTAATCTGAAAATTTTTCTCGTATTTCAAAGGCGGCAGTATTTGATCTCCTTTTTGTCGGTCTTGTGTTTGATAATGCTTGTATTGGTTCATCTTGTTCTTCCGCTTCAATGGCTGTATATTCTATGGTCCTATTTTTTGTAATAATATAATTGTGCAAGCAGCATGCTGCTTTCATGGCCAATATGCCGAATTCATTTTCGACTACATGACGCGCTCGGCTGAGCTGTGAATTAATTTTTTTCTTTCTTGCGTTATTAATAACTCCAGTTTTTGGGTACGGTCTCATCAAATAAGTTTGCAGGGCAAATCCTTCGTCTCCTACAAATACATGCGATACTGGGTTCTCTCTTCCTGGAAGTGATTTCGGGGGTAAAATAGTTGTATTTTCAATATACTGTTGGTAGAAAGCTGAGTTTTCAAAGATAGCGCTATCACTGTGACGCTCATAATTGCCAATATCCACTACTATAAATTTGTAACATGGGTTAACGATAGCAAGGAGAACTATGGAGAACAAATTTTTGTAACAAAAATAGGCTGAGCCACTACGACGAGGACATTTCAACTCAATATACTTTCTTTTCATGCTTCCAAGGCAGTTTGGGAAGCCCCAAAGTTCCAAAAAATCCTCTACAGATTGTACTCACATCTGGTGGGTGATGGCAAATCAATTGGCTGTAGGGTTTTCACAATTTTGGAAACAGTTGATCGTCCCACTCGATAAGAAAAAGCGATAGTCTGATGGCTGTCACTTGTCGCCAAATATCTAAAAAGAAAAATGTTCAGTTATCTTTGCTGTGCGGCGATGTGATTAAAAAAAATTGAAAAGTTATTTTTGAACCCTTTAGAGGTCTCTAATTACGTTATCTAATTAGTTTATTTTGGTTTCAGCTGAAACAGCAAAACAAAAGTGAAAAAATTTGCGTGATTCCTACCTGAGGTACAAGAAGTTTACAAAGGGTAAAACAGGTCAGGCTTAGAAGTACCATAAGTGGCTTTGGAGTACCCACATGAATTTTTTGGATTATACTCTCAAACCACGTTCGCATAGTAGCAATATACCACCAGAAGATTTACCAGAAACTGAAGAAACCAGGTTATCTGAAACAGAAAATTTCTGTATGTCTGGTGATACCCAACAAACAAATGCATCTAGCGAACATTCTTCAGCGACTTTACGATTACCAGCTCGACAAAAAGAAAAAAAGGAAGTCGTATAGTCACTCATCAACTGAAAACTGCCCAGATGATGTCGACAAAGTGATTGGTTTATTATCAAATAAAAGAAGCAAACAGGGTGTCGATGTTTGGGAGAGTTAGGGTTCCGCCAGCCGAAGAAAGGAAAGTCAACTCACCTGGAATAATAATAATAATAATATTTATTTTCCATAAGACATGAACATTTATTGGAATAGTCAGTTATATGAATGAATACAATCAAGAAGATCATACAGTCACATTAAAAAATTCTTGCACGGAATTTTGAACTTCTCTGGCTTCGGTGATTTCCACCGCTCTTTCACACGTAATACAAAATGGACTGTATTCTGGGTATGGACTTATCGAAAAGAAATGCACTTTTCCGGGTCAGGTTTCTCGGGTTTTTCGAGTTGCGATACGACTTGGAGTTGCTATTGCC
>WOGP01001190.1:0-20053 GCA_015342065.1 Leptinotarsa undecemlineata | reverse complement strand
ATGCCATTAAAGAGGAAAATACTGTAAGAGGGTTTAAAAGTAAATTATTGGAATACCTAGAGCGTTAGTTAGTTGGAAAATATGTATATTATATGTAGGTTACTATATCAATATTGGTTTTCAACACTGGGTCTTATAAATTGTATATTGTTTAATTATTGTTATTATCTATATACATATTTGAATTTTAGTAATATTTTTGGCATTGTAGAAATTTAATTTGTTATTTAGTTATTATGTATTGTAAGATTAGGATGCATCCTATAATAAAGATTACTTACATATATGAATTAATTTTAAATATCATATACTAATTGAATCATTTGAATTATGCCGTTGCTAATAACCCTAGCGGTTGATGCAACTTTTTTTAAATAATAAAAAAAATCTCATCTTAATTTTTACATATGATTATTAGGTTTTTTCTAAACTATTCAAGAATGACTAGTAATGAAGAAGACATTATGTCGAAGATAATTCATCACGAAGAAGATAGTGGTGATTTTCAGCAAGCATTTATCATTTTGCGAATTTTTTTAATATGACAAGTAATATTTGAACAATCTGCCCTAATATTGATTTTGGAGAATACATTTACACAAGGCAGATACAATGGAGACAACAGATCTCAATTATTGAAGCGAGCTAATTGAGAATTCAGATATGTAATAAATGAACACACCTACCATACCAACTTAAGATCGAAAAAATTGATGAGAAATTTAGGAGTAACTAGATTTTGACTCTCAATCTGCCGCATCAATTCCATACGATAAAATAGAAAAAACATACCAATTTCATGAATACTTCTTGCATGCTCTCCATTTGCTCCTTCAGTTTCTTGTTCTGTTGAACTGCTCTTGCAGCTGCCACTTTGTCACTTTCCATTGTGGCCAATAATTTTACACTGTCAGGTTGGTTCCCTCTCAGTTGTTCAACCATGCTTTCTAGTTGGCTAAGGGAGTCGTTTTTAGCTGTCAATTCTTTCAAAAGCATATCCTTTTCGTTCACAGCTTTCGTAAAGTTCTCCTCTGCAGAGGTTTTTTCAATCTGAAAAAATTTCATTTGAGTTTTGTTAGAAAATTGACAAGAATGGAAAAATTACGATCGCACAGATATCAAAATATTTTGTTAAATACAACATTTATACTAACACTGAAAAATATTGGCATGTTCTGATACTAGTACTATAAATAGAAAGACATATTTTCTGTATATCTACATAAAAAAAAAATAGAAATGCAGTAGAGGAACAACTTACTATGATTGCAGAGTTCTAATGAAAGAAAAAACATTGCAAATGAAGATATTTCATACTTCTAAATTCAAAATTGCCATTACATTTTGATATTTCAATTCGACTAGAAACCTCTTCCTCCATTTAGGAAAATTAATCTAGGCCTAGATTAGTGGGTTTTCCTACTAAACATATTTATGTTTTGGGTATTAAAAAACCCAAAGGAAATTATTTAGAAGAGTGCCAACCTGAATGCAGCATGAGATTTCTGTCAAAAAGTAACAGGATTAGTACATAACAATAGTTTCAATTAATGGATAGAATAGAAATCTATTCACCACAAACAATTTCAGAGAACATATTTACTTACATAGGAAATATTACACTATTCAATAGAATCACAAAATATAGCAATGTATGTATTATTGTAGGTTTTCACATATGGTGAAGTTGCTTTTCCAGGCATTCATTTGTTGTGTATTTTTCAAAAGATGCCGTTTTGCCATCATCTCAGATAAAATTGTAAAGACTTGCTATCGCTTGTTTTTCTTGAAACTTATGTGAAATCTTCTCACTCCTGAGATGTTTTTATATCTTGCCACTTGTGTAGATTATAGTGATGATGAAACGTCGACATTTTGAAAATATACAATGGATGAAAACTCAGAAAAACAGCTTTATAAAGTAGGTATGTATAAATTAAATGTAAATACAAATTCCATTTCTCACTAATGCAGAAATTCATCATCTAAGTAAACAGTATTTCCTGAAAACAAAAGCTATTTTTCACTCCTAGATCTCCAACTATATCATTCAAAATGTTTTACAACCTGCGACTCCTGCCCTAAAGGCAGTCAAGAAGGAATAAGGCACTCTGGGTGCTGTATATTGTACCTCACATAGTGTTATCTTCTTTGTGTCCATGTTGTACATATATGAAAAGGAAGTGCTGAATCCTAACCACTTGACAGTATAGACTGTTAGTTGCAGTCCAAAGTATGTCAGTCAGTTACATATGCACACATTCCTAGTTATTCAGTTTCGAGACCAAATTTTTTCGAAGTTAAATTTTGGTTCACTGTCATGCCTGGGTACTCAAAATGCCCTACTTGCTCTATAAATTGATTATATCAATCTCTAGTAGGGGAGAGTCGTAGAGACCATCTTTTATTATATTATCCCATTATTTATCGTTCCATTTTGTTTGAGTGTTTTTTCAGTTTGTTGTTGAAGGTTTCCACTGAATTGGCAATGATTATAATAGAATTATTTTCCAAATATATGAAAACTCCTTTTAACACTCTTCAGTATATGTTTTCCAAGATTGATATGTGGTTGACTGAATCGAAAGTCCTAGAGAAGTCACAGAATAGAGCAATTGAGGATTGAATATTATTAATGTTATAACATATATATGAGTTTGATGCATTTCTGTAATTGCTACTTTACGAGTCATTGATACTGATTCTTTTATACTTTCGCATTTAAAATAATGTTAGAGATGAATTGAAATTATTTTCGATTGTTCTAAAGTTTTACAGACCACTACGAAATTACAAACTGAGGTGTATTTAAAAATAATAATAATTGATCTTAACAATACTCGTATATGATCCAAGAAATATTTTTTCAACATTTTGTCGATGTGCAAACATTTTTTCAAGCAAATAAATTTGAATCTGTTCAAAGCTTTTATCAACCACTTGAATTTTACTCTCTTTGATCAAACTTTAATTATTTTTTGATCATTGAAAATATCTTGATGCATTAGCCAAAATTGCTATAATAAAGAAATCTAAGCCAATGTGCCAAGTTGAGTTAATCATTTTTCAAGATGTATATAATTGATGTATATAGTTGATTTAAAGTTATTTTCCTCAAATATCTATTTCTACTTGAAATATTGAGTAGTTTTCAGACATTTTTGAGAAGTAACTGAAATTCAACTTGCTAGAATGAATGTAAATTGAAAAAACATTTCTTGTAGCATTGATAGTACAAATTAATTATCACAATTGTACGAGATCAAAATTCAAGCCTGTAAACCTAAATGAACATCCATTTTTAAAAAACTAACTGAAAACATTCATGTTTGGTTCACTTGGCCCTTTTGAAGTCTGACAAAACAGTTCTCTTCATTCTGAAGAATTCTTTGTTACATCTTGAACTCCAATCTTCATATCCATCTTAGGCCAATAATTTTGAAAATTCCACGAGACCTAGCAAAGAATAAAATCATGTAGATCATTGTAGGCAATGCATAACTTTTGACATTAGAAACTACTCAACAAGTATATTGCTTTTTATCTCTTTACAGCAGAATCTCTTAATGAAGGCAAATATCTTTCTGAGAAACGTCGATCCTTGCTCAATTATCTTTGGTTCACCCATGCAGGCTTACCTCTCAATCTCTCAGTATTTTATATCATTATATCAACTATAGCTACAAGATAATCTTGTAGTGTTCTTTTTCGAAGACTAGACAAATCACAAAAATATGATTTGTTAGTTTTAACAGTGTAGGCTATGGCTGCTTTGAATACATGGTTGTTTTCTTCAAGTGGTCTATGGTTGATTTCATAGATATTTACATTCGTTACTGCAGGTCCCATTGGATCTTCGATATAGTTGAAGACCAGAAAATGTGCCAGAACGAGGTTAACGAACTCCTCTCGAATGGATGAATGATACAAGTCAACCAGCTTATGATTCTTGATTTCCAGAACTGTAAATGGAAATGATCAACAAGAAAAAAATACTCCATTAATACAACATTGTATACTGTTTATCCACCAACCCTCTACTAAACTGTCATAATGACAGCACACCAAAAACTAGCAGTATCACAAACATTGAAATTTGTTCAATTTTTATAGTAGCTCATTTCTGACATGAGTTCTTGATACGGCAACTCCTCACGAAGCTCTGTTGACACAATCTGCTAAAGTATAATCCCATGAGAGGTAGCTCGAATTCCACAGTCGTTTTCTTCTTCTTCTCCTCGAACACAAAAAAATCTTACACTGAGTGTTCGATTTTTTCATGTTGATAAGGCTGGCAACATTTCAATCACCTTCAGGAACTTTTCGCCAATGAGCACAATAAATAGATCAAGTCACTACTTGAAAATAATAATTTTTGGATAAAATATCAAAAACACTGAACAGTACTACCTTAGATGGCAAGTTAAATTTCAATGCTATATCGTTTCTTTCACATTTATTAAATCACAATTGCAAAATCAGATTTGCAAATACAGTATAAACAAACTTTCAGTATTTTGAATAGCATATACTACAATCAATGTGAAACATTGAAAAGTACATATCAAGGTAAATGAATATTGAAAATTCTGTTAGCTCAGTAAATTTTGCGTATCACCCATCATCATCCATCCATGTTTTCAGACACCTTTTCTCATTAAAAGATCATCGGAATGTGTTCAAAACAGATATTGAACAGTTTTCACATACATTATTCAACTTCAATCCAGTAACTTTCTTTGCTGTGACAAGATATGTGGAATATTGTGCAATACACAATTTCAGACAGTACTCATATTCTAGTTTCACAGACCATTGATATGTACACTGTTCAATATTTATGATAAGTCTTATCCTAAATTCAAAAACTTCCCTCACTCATCAAAAGTGAACATTGAACATATCTATAAAGGGTACCAATCCCGCATCCAATATTGAAAATGAAAAATTATCTTCAAAAAGGACAGGGGTTCTCAACTAGAACCATAACATTATTACTTTAATGAATATACTACAAAAAAAATAATTCTTGTATCACAAAAAGTGACACAAGAATTCTTCAAATACCACAAAATACAATTCCAACAAGGTTATTGGAACCTATGAGTCACAAAGTTATGAACATGGCTATTTAAACGGATAGTAGCCATTTCAAATTTGCCATATCCTAACAAATGGTGAAAAGTTTTTGGTTTTAACGAAAGTGCAGCAACATTGAATTAAGTAAATGACGTGTGTGGAAAACACAACCTAGTGATATTTTTATCCATGTACCTTTGAATATCACATTATATTTATAATTTTACTTACCAAATTACAATGAGATCTTCTTATAAATATTCCAGAACAGTTACAACTGAAGTGAGATCTCACAATTGAAATTAGTTTCATTTTCTCCAAGGGCGCCCATGATGTACCCTGAAAGTAAATACCTTTTCAATTTCTATAAAATTAAAACAGACTGTAAAACTTACGTCGACCACCAGATGCCAGATTTGAAAACATAAAATAGGTCCCCATTTCTGTCTGGAGCAAAGTAGATGTAGTTTGTGTTCAGGACGTAGCTATTACACACTAGTTTATTTTCCAATTTCAATTATACAGTATAGTATAGTTATTACTTATTTATCTAATATACAATATTTTTTCAACGCTTCCATAGAATAAATAATTGAGGTAAGATGACAATTTTCTTAAAAAATATAATAATTGTATTCTTTTTTCACATTTCGAATAAAAGAAGAAAAAAAAAGTGGTACATCAATGGTAATTTACGATTTGATAATAAAAGGTATTCAAAGATTTGAAATGTTGAAAATCTATGTAAATGTTGGGTAAAATTTTGTATCACACTTGGGATTTCACACATTTCTACATTAATTTTTTTTCTAGCACTCTGCATATATGTGTAAAATAAATAATATGTTAAGCACAAAAAAATTTGAATATACATAGAGAAATTAAACATACATACAGATACATATTGAAGTTCTTTAGTTGACAAAATATTCATCACAACATCCTAAATCAAGGGTATCCTAAAGAGTCAATGTATTGGCCGAACCTGTTTAATCTCTGAAATAGTAATTTATATGAATTTCATTTTCAATGAGGTGAAAATATCAAATTACTTTCATTGAAAACTGATCCTTCTCATCATGGTATAAAATCTTTTATATTTTCCTTTTTCTTATGACAATTCAGAAGAAGCAAAATTCTTTCACTTGTGAAATTTACCAAATCGTAAGCTTTCACTAAGAATAAGGAAAAGCAGATGTTCAGTCAAACCCATTTTGGATGAAAAATTAGTTCAGAGGTGCCACAGCAAAAATACTGTTGGTGACTCTTACTCAAAATTAATATACTTATTTGAATAGTGAAGCAACTGATGAAAAATTGATGTATGTACTGTAATACCAAAATATTTTGTGATCTAATGAAGTTTTCAGAAATTCAAACCCCTTGGTCTTCCCCTTCAATCTTTACTCCGTCCTCTACTTTCATATTTTCTTCCTCCCCATCTGCTCCTGTATTCTGTTCCTCCCCTTCTGTTCCTGTACCCTGTTCCTCCCCTTCTGCATCTGCTTTCTCAATATTACCATCCTGTTCTTTACCCTCATTTGTATCTTTTGCTTCTTCCTTTTTTACACGAGGTCTAAACTTTCCTAAATGTTTTACTTTGATTCTAGTAAAATTCAAAAACGGTCGGAAATCTATGTTCTTGAGAGCTTCCAAAACGCTATCTTCTACAGAGACATTAATTACTTGACCATTTTCTTCAATTTTCTGATCGATAAAATGCCACTCCTTTGTCCTCAGACCTTTATTCTGTCGTTCAAGACGTTCTAGAACTTGATCTGGATTCTCAGGTGTACCTGGAATCCAAATTGAAAGCATGTTGAGTACAGGAACATCCTTCGGCTCAAGAACACTCAATTCAGGTCCATCCCAAGAAACTAGTTTCTTTACAGCATCCTTCAACCACTCTACACTTTCTTGATTATTACAATCCAACACAAGAGTTCCCCTCAACTTGAAGCATTTCAGGAATTGTGGCATGAAGCACTCCCCAGGTATTATGTCAATAAGCTTTAAAATATGTGATTGTAGACTATCCAACTGTTCAGGAGTTAAAATGGTCAATGGATATTGGTTGGGAATGATGACCATTTGGGATATCTTTCCTGGTTCAATCACCTTGAGCTGTGCCCCTTCCCATGGAGTCAAACCTGGGGCAGTGTTTTTCAACCAATCCACACTTTCTTGATTGAAACAATCGATAGTAAGAGTTCCCTTTCTTTTGAAACAATCCAAAAATTGGGGGCGAAATGCGCCATCCTCAATTTTGTCTATTGAGTTGAGAAGTTCAGTTTGCAAACTATCCAACTGTTCTTCAGTCATAATGGTAACTGGATACTGTAAAGGTACCACTAACATATTTATTCCTGAAGGGGCTTTCTGTGACTGAGGCTTATCACTCTGAGGTTTGTTGGTTTCTCTTTTGGTGAAACTTTGGGCCCTTGGTCTTATCATTCTTCTCTGTGTATTTCCACGACCCCTAAAATTTTTGTGATTTGACAAATTACGTCCTCTAGTTGGCGATTCAAAGCTATCACTCCTACGAGCTATTTTTGGCGAACGAATGGGAGACCTGTTTCGGGGTCTCTTTCGTTGGTATCTTCTGTTAATAGAATTATCGCTTCGGTGGTATGCTGGAGCTCCTAATCTTTGTGAATTGTTTTGGTTGCTTTCCGTCCTCTGGTATGCCCCACGGGCTCCCTGATTAGGTCTATTTGATTTATATTGGTTATTTGGTTTCATAATTGTTCCCACGAGTAGCTAGGGAATTACTTGGTCCATCCCCACAGAGCCCCGCATGTAGAGAGAAGGGCTTGATCACAATGGGATAACGCCCAACTATCCCAAAGGTATCGTTACAAGCACTATAACCCTAGCACCATTCACACCGTAGGCACGATAACTTACACCTTAGTGTTGGGGATTTATTTTCGAGGTTTACTCCTCTAACAAAAACTAGCATGCCCTTTCAATTGTATTTTGTAAAAAAAATCAGAAATAATATTATCATCTTTGGAAGTAATTTTGTTTTAAATATTATCGAACTGTAAGGAATAAAAACAAAATATATGCAATAATTAAAAAAAAAATTCTGTTGAGCCCGCCCGATACAAAAATCAGGCTTGCAACTATATTTATCATGAATTTAAATTTTTAGTTTTCAGAAACTTCCTTGCTGTCATCTTTTTTGATTTCTGGTTCCGTTTCCGTATTCTCTGCCAATGTCTCATCCGTATCAGGTTTGACTCCTTCTGTGGCTTTAGATTTTTGTTCTTCCTCAGATTTTTTCTCTTCAGGTTTTGGAGAGGTCTTTCCTATTCTCATCACTCCCAACTTTCTTATTTCAATTCTGGAGAAATTGAGGAACGGTTTAAAATCAATTTTTTTGAGAGCCTCTATTACATCTTCTTCTACAGACATTAATATCATTTGCAAATTTTTTTCAGTTTTTTGATTGAGAAGGTGCCAGGACTTTGTCAGCAGTCCCTCATTTTGACGCTCCAAACGTTCAAGTAATTTCTCTGGTTCCTCTGTACCATCTGGAACCCTGATTTGAATAGTGTAGTAAACAGGTAAGTCTTTTGGTTCAATGACTTTCAGGTGAGCTTCTTCCCATGGTGTTAAAGTTTCTGTTACAGTTTTCAACCAATCAACACTATCTTGATTGTTACAAGAAACTACAAGCATTCCTCGTCTTTTGGTGCAACTTAAAAACTGTGGATGGAAGGCCTCATCAGCAAGGTTGTCAATTTCTTGCAAAATTAATGACTGTACATTTTCTAGCTGTTCATCAGACATTACTTTAGGTGGAAATTCGCCAGGTACAATCACCATTTCAATACCTTTTGGTTCCTCTTCTTCTCTTTTACGTTTGGCACTGCCAGCTTTATCTGCGTTCGATTGCGAGCCATTTTGTTTCCGTTTTTGTGGCCCTTTTTTATTTTGATTCGTTCTGTTTTGTGTCTTATGCATATTCATTGGTCTTCGTACATATTCGTTTCTTTGTCTTTGTTGCATTGAGCGATTGTAGGGTTGACGATAACCGCCTCCCTGATAATCCAGCCAAGGGCTGGCTGAATTGTTATATCCCGGGAGTGCCCAGGGGGAAGGTTGGTAAGATTGTTGGTTTTGTTGATTAAATCGATAATTAGGCTTCATAATTGTTCCCACGAGTAGCTAGGGAAGTAACATGTCCATCCCTGCAGAGCCCCGCATGCAGAGACAAGGGCAAAAATACAATAAGACATCGCCCAATATCTTACCGGTATCGTTATATGCACTATAACCCTAGCGCCATACATGCTTTCAACACGATAACTCACGTCTTAGCATTGGGGATTTTTTATCGAGGTTTACTCCTCTACTGAGAAATTGTGTGTGTGTGTATTTTGACGTAGTCATGATGAAGTAGTGTTCCAAATAGATATACACCCGGTATACCACTACCCAAACATGCGTGTGACACACACATATAGAAATGTCAGTAGAAAGGTAAACAATAAAAATTTTGAAACTCTGAATCAACAGCAAGTGAGGCAATTCATCTTTTGAACAGTTTTTTTGTAAAATATAAATTGAATGATAAAAATGTAAAAAAATAACGTATCACAATAACATTTCATTAAGCAGTCCATTCAAAATGACAGATGATTCAGACATGCTCAGCAGTGAAAAGGAGAAGTGTTCATGTAACGCCGACTTGTTATAAACAACCATGTTCTTCATTAGCGAAAATCTTATATGTTAGTGGGTAATTTTGATGAGAAATACAGATTTTAAAAAATTTTATGCCAGAAACAACTTTGTTCTCTCATATTTTTTTATATTCACATTTTTTTATAAAATAACTTAGACTTAACAGAAGGGAATTTATAAAGCAATAACGTGCAATGCTGAAAACTATTGATAGGATTGTTTTCTTCAAAAGATGCAGTCGGATGCATATTTTCAAAAATTTTAAATCTGACACATTACTACTTTTCATATTTCTATTTTCCAATGCTGTTCTAGAAGAGATATTGAGTGAGTTAAAATATCAAAAATGGAATCATTCGAGCACTTGAAATTTGAGGGCTCTACTTATTACCAAGGAAGGGCGGTTTGAAAGATAAGGAAGGTGTGTAAAATTTCGACTTGATAACATGTTTGATTTTGATATTGGAAAAAAAAAATGTCTATTGTACAGTTTTCAGTGAAAAAAAAACAACAAAAATTTTTTTTGTCAGATTTGGTTTTATGGCCACTTCATTGAAATCAAACTTTTGAAGACTCTCCGATTCACCTGTTTAGAATAGATTCAAAGTTTGTGTATAGGAAAACGGAACATCAAGGATATTGTACACATTGTGGTACTTCCAAGGAACCACATCGCACCAGATGAAGCTATAGTGTATTCAAAGCGTGTGTGAAAGTCAGTCACTGAAAATTGTTTTATTGAATTTCATAAAGTTTGAAATGTCATAATCACCGAGGATGCATTATTGAATTTTTTTTTCAAACGAATTATTTTTGATTTTTTGTTTCTCAACTCAAAAGACAAAGTGATTTCACTACAAAACCATACGTTATTTTTCAAAAAACATTTTTTTTCAATCAATTTTTGTATTTTTATGTCCAATGGTTTCTAACAAACACTAAGGGATGGATTTTATAAAAACTTGATTTACCCAATTCGTACTTCAAAGACAATCGAAATTTTTCAAGACTCCAAATGATTAATTATTGATATTTTCCAATATATAAGTTAATAACCCATCTGCTAAGAGTTCAAACATAATCTACATTATCATCTTCCAAACGCCCATCTTCTTCACTATATGGATAATAGGACTCGATTTTTTAATTCCTATAAAATTGAAAGAGTAGTATATGCTTAGAGGACAATGAGAACACTTCATCAGTTACCTCATCACCTTTGATAATGTCCTCCATGAAACATCATGCTTAAAAACCTGAAGACCTTGCCCAACAAACGCGGATAATATATTTAACATATCTCCATCCGTGAAAGTATACATTCTTTCATGAAAAGGGTCTTGTTTCCCAGGTTATGTACTTTTCACGTGGAAATTCTCACCTGAAGCTGGATACACAATTCCCTTGTAGAATCCAACTCGTTTTTCAGGTTCGATTCCCCAGTTGATCGATTCACTGTAAATGCAACCTGTTCATTTTGCAGGCTTTGAAGCTGTCTTTCAAGTTCTCCAATATGTTTAATTCGATTCTGTTCTTGAACTGAAAGGTCTTCATTTTCTTGCTGCAGTCGTTGAACCTATACAGAATAAAACTAGTAAAGACATAACTCATACTATAATTAAATATGTAACTATTTTACCTGATTGGAAAGACCAGCGAGCTGAGTGTTCAATTCTTGAGTGTATTGCTGATATTGAGAAGTAGACTCCTCTCTTTCCTTTGTCATGGTTTTCATCTTGAGAACCAAGTTGGCCAATTGCTTTTCCAGTTCAAATTTCTCTTGCGTCAATTTTTGTACTTGACTTTCCACCTGAATGAAGAACAAACAAGTTTCAAACATAAAATAATGCCAATGAAATTGATATATTAGTAGAGTTATACTATTGCGAAACATTTAAATTCAAGATAATCCTGATGAAAATTATCCCAACACAAAAGTACTTATCAAAGTGAAGTCAGTATAAAAAAATGTATAGAAACACCCTGATGTGATCAGTTGGACCCCTTCTATGTAAAATATTTTATCAAAAATACTCTACCCATGACATTTTCAATAAGACGATAACGAGATTCCAACATTCCAATCACAGAGGTGTCGAGCACACATAAAATAATGTATTTGAGTGACTGCTCAACAATGTCAAGTTGACCTTTCAATGTTTATATTCAGAAATAAACTGAAATTGAGTAAAAAAATGTTCATTTAATAGTTCATAAATTGAAGGTATGAATGATTATTTGTTATGACATAGGAACCACTTTTGTAGGGGTGGGTAATTACAAAAAACTTTCACCTCATATGTGCTGTCAGCATTTTATCATTCAATTCATGAATGTTGTCTTTTTTCAAAAAATTTTGAAATTCATTCTTGTTCTGAAAACTGGCAATTTAATTGCGCACATTCTTCACTTACTTTGTGTTGGTTTCTTATTTAATGGGTAATGAATATATTTTAATATCAATCATGAATTTTCATAAATGTAAGCTTCACGAAGTTATAAAGCTTACCATATCTGAAACCAATCTGTAGAGAATAAATCTCAAACTATCCATCAACCGGCAATAGTTTGCCCAAAATTTTTGCATAAATAACAAAAACAATGAAATTCTGAACACAAAATGAACCATGGCCTGGTCATAAGTACTGCCCCTTACCACACACAAAATTGTAAAACCCTTGCTTGCTTTCTACAACTTGTTTACATTTTATTTCAACCAACCAACCATGTCTTCTGTATACTGTGAATGAATTAAAATAAAATTGAAGAGAGTACAAATATAATAGGACAATTTGACGTGTATATTATTGGTGAAGCCAAAACAAAAAATAAGTTGCTTGCCTCTCCAAGGTTGAAACCCCTTCAGTGATGAAAGTAGTAGACAGTAAATGCTGAATTAAGTTACCGCTTCACGTAATCAAATACAAATCAGTATTAATCACTGCAAAATATTATTCTTGCACCATCTGTCTACATATTTACAATGTTGGGTTGAACTCTTTAATCATGGTGAGTTTTTTTTTGACAAAATAAAAGTGAACTGGGTTTTGAGGTATCTTGTCAGTACCATTAGAAAATGCTAGTCAATCAGAAATAACTTCTGTACAAATTTCATCAGATCCACTATAGTCACTAAAGTTATCTGTAAAAAAAAAACCCTTTTCATTCATTAACAAAAATGAAAGTTTTTGAAGTACCCCACCAAACTAGTTTTCCTCACTTCTGAATGTACTTGTCAAAGTTCTAAATGATCCCATCCTTCCATTAGGTAAGCCAAAGTGTTATTCAATTTAAAAAAAGTAAAAGAGCAAATAATTGCATTAAAAATATATTTTATCTGAGAAATGTTTTGGAGAGGAATTTTCACTATCATCACATAGAGTTAGCTTTTTCTTATAAAAGTGGCAACATGGTTATTTAATTATTCTGTTCACTCCAACATACTACTCATATATGACTTTAGAGATTTCACAAAAATCTATATGTGTGTGTCTATTTCATACAAAGTTGTAAAATTACATATTAATCATTACACTTCATTTACCTACCTGATGCTGCTGTTCTCCACTTGTAATCTGCTGGATCGTAATCTCTGCCAAAGAAAGTTTTCTTGAAAGCTCCTGGTTCAGTTTCTGAAGCTGTAAATTGTCTTCGGAACTATTCTTAAGCTTTTCTCTCACTTCTAAGAGATCTTGTGCAACTTCCTCCATTTGTTCTTGAAGACTACTGTTGAAGTTTCTCAACTGATTGATAACACCACTTTGCTCTTGTCCGATGTTTTCTTTTTTTGTTTTCTCCGCCCTCAAAACATTTAATTCTTGTTCAAGCTCAAAGGCTCTCGATCGAGACGCTTTCAAACGAGCTTGCAGTTCTTCACATTCAGAGTTTTTCTGTTTAGAAATCAATTCTAACTGACTCAAGCTAGCTGAGAGTTCAGTTTTTTCTGCTACGAGCAGACCCACTGTTTGAATGTGACACTGCAGTTCTTCCCTCAATCGACTAATCTCACTAGCAGTTTGAAGGCTAGTACTCTCTTCTTTCTCTTTCATTTTCATTTCTAAATCAACTATTCTAGCTTGCAACTCTTCTAATTGAGCTTTTTGTTGTTCAGAGTTCAAGAGTTCATGTTCTAACAAGGATGCCAGTTCCAAGTTTCGCTTTTCTAAATCTGTAATGGGATTAGATATGGCATATTCAGGTTCTATAAGCTGTGCCATTTGATTAGAGAGCTGTTTCAAACTCTCCACACTGGAGTGTTTCACCTCTGCTTGTGCTGTGTTTGAGTTGAAGATAATTTCATTTTTGATTGCAGCATTCTCGCTAGCACTAATTTCTTCTTTATTACCATTCTGATAGTTCATGAAGTCTTCTGTATTTTCAGTTTTTCTGTGATGTTCAAAGAGGTCGTTCTCTTTAATTTCTGGATCATCCAAGCTCAGATTATCTTGATCAGGATGTAGAATCTGCTGCGTCTCTGCAACATAGGTATGTTGAGTTTCTTGTGGGAATAAAGCATAACTTTCAGTAAACTGAGGCTCGAAACTTCCTTCAGTATATTTTGGAGTATCTACTATATTTGAAACCATAGTTTCCAAGCTACTTGGAGATTGTGGAGCATTGAAATAATTAAAAATGTTATTATCCGATGTTTGATTGCCGTGTTCACTGACTTCACCTTTCGACAGAGTATCGAAAAACATGGAGTTGTCTCCATAATTAGAATTATCAAAATAATTTGTTAAAGAGGTGGGAGTGGTGAAGGCGACTCCAGTGTTTTCTACAGAAACTTCATTATTTATTGAACTATGAGTTGAGCTAGTTAGGCTGTCTATAGAAGCTGGTTGGTTACTAATATTGTCAGCAATTTGCTTTTGACTAGCATCTTTCTTTTTCTTCAATTCCTGCAATTCTTTGAACTGAAAGAGATTTCAATATGTTTACTGGCAATTCATAATTATCTCAAATTGGATTGTTAGGATCAGATTACAGAATTACGTTTTCCAGTATACAGAAGTTTAATATGGATATCTAAACTCACAGAGCAAGTGAAATGAATCTCATACAAAACATGAAAAATTAGATTTTCATATTTTAATTACTTACAATAATTTATAAATTGAAAAAACATGTGAAATTTCACTAGAGCAGAAATGTATACCTTCAATACTGAACATGTATACAATAGCATACCTAACCATAAAAGTATGTATGAAAGACATACAGGGTTTTAAGATGAATTTTCATTGGTTGCACCTCAGATGTATAGCAATTTAAAAAATGTTTCCGAATAAAATTATATAAGAATTAAAAATGTATCAAAGGATCTGCTGAATGTATAAAACTTTTGAGGATTTCCACTGTAATTTTGTTTTTAGAACTCATTGTTTAGTTTTGTGAAATAAACGAAATGTATTTTATTATGGTTGTTTTTGTCATTTTATAATCACACCAATTGAAATTTTGAGATGATTGGTGTTCTTGCTAAAAACCAATTGGTACTTCAAAATGAAAGGAGTCCATTGAGATAAGATACAAATAATGCTAGTGATTATCAGGATTTTATTGAACATAATTTTTTAAAACATACCAAAAATGATCAACTCAACTATATCTTAAACGTTTCTGCCTCCGATTTATTGAAAGTCAGTACTGATAGCTTTAACCTGTATCCTACGTGCACAATTATTCAGTAACAAATGAAAAACAAGGAATTCTCACAAGTTGAAACTTAGGTACAACTCATGTCTGGCGAATAAACTCATACTGAGTTGTTGATTGATACAGTTCCTTAAGACTAGAATCTACTATGATTCATAAAATAGTGGGTTTATATAACAAACCTTCCAATAATAGAAAAAATGAAGGAAAGTGTTGAATATTTTTTTGTTTCTAGGGAAATATTATCAGTAGAACAATGAAATATCAAATGAAGAATTATTGTGATAACATATAACAAACTGGACACTATTATTAGTCATAGGTAATCTTAGTTACTGATTATTAGGTACGCATTGTATGAAATCGCTATAAGATGAATTTCATAAATTAAATGGATATTTTTCACACAATGTAGTTCATCAAAAGTGATAGCATAGGACCAATTTCCATTTTTTTTTAACGAAAATTTTGTTATTGCAATATCATGAGACCAACAAGCATGATGCAACATAATGTTTGATATAGATATATATATACACATAATGCGTATGTATACCCAACATGGCGGATCTGCACAAAAGCCTAAGTTTCTTCATTCAACCATAAAAATCTTTTTCTTCCAAACATATATAAATGACCCGTTCATGATGGGTAATGGAATAATTAATATTTAAATGATGTCTATTATTCAAATCACATACCATTTCTTTTACCGGCAAATTTTGCGTCCTCTCATAAAACCCAAGTGAATTTTCGACGCTATTTTTGAGAAATAAAATGTATGAGAGCGTGTATCAGAAACAGTCACAAAAAAAGAATAGTAAAGTAAATCTGCCTCGCCACCTCAACACAAATTCCAAATTTTGCAGTCAACAGGGGACGCCATGATGATGTGGCCAGACCCGGAGAACTAATTACAAAAATCCTACTCCTTTAACGAAAAAATACTAAACTACTTGTATACCATGAATAATATCTCTTAAATGCAATATTTCTTACCCGTTTTCTTGAATTTGCTAATTTCAATTTTTGAGCTTTCGACACATCCGCCATGACAAACTTCTCCGAGGCCAAGAAAACTAAACTTTACAAATGGGATACAAACTACACCACCGATTGGTTGAAATGAAAAGGCGAAACCGGAAACACAGAATATTACTCTCTCTCTCTCTAAATTGATGAACGTTGCTTCCACAGAACTATAACTTAGAGGAGAATGGCTATTCTGTATAAATAAAACACTTGCACTATAAGCCACAAGGTTGGCGAGTTTGCGCAGTAGCGTTTCTTGACTGTTATTTGAATCGAGAAGCTGCAGTTGAATGCTGATTATTATATGTTTATTATTTGTTGTGTGTGTTACAAGTTATTAATTTTGATGCAAAGTGAACTTCATTGAATATGCCTATTACTTGTCTTATTTGGTCTTGCCAAAGTAAAGAAAACATTGCAGGAATCTCCTTTCATCAGTAAGATTTTTATTTTAACAGAACCGTACTTGATTATTTCAATAACCTTTTTAATGATTGCAATTGAAAAACGTCTGCTGATGCATACTTTTTTACGTAATTTTCAGTTTTAGTCTTGGCAAACGTCGTTTATCTTTTTGACTAACAACAATTGGAAGGAGTCCAGAAGAGAATATCAGCCCATTGAATGTGATATGTTCTAGACACTTTGCGAAATCTTATTTTCTCAGGAAAAAGTAAAGGATCTTACTGAAAAGGGACGCAATTCCAAAACTATTTCTACAAAAAAAAACGTTACTTGCAGGTCACAGTCGGATACAGTTTCATCAAGACCCGTTTTGAGGTGTGAACGTAAACATCATGTGAAGACTTACTTGCATCGCTTTCTTTTTTTCAGAGACCTAAATCCAGCAAATATTGATTCCAAAATGGGCGAAGGCAATGTTTCATCCAGTAATTCAGCTTCATCAAAATCTGTGACAATGTGAGTCAGTTAGTATATATTGTTTTCATTTAAAATTATCATATACTCGAAATTATTTTTTCAAAGAGACATGATTTATTTATATTTGCATTTCAGTTGCATGACAGAAATATAATATTGTCTTGAATTACAGGAGTATATATGAATTCATTAGTATATAATATTGAATTCAGATATTTTTTTAAAACGCCTCATTTTCCATATATCTAATATAGAACGTTTCTTTCTTTGCTTTGACTATCTTCAGATATTTTACTTTCATAGTAGATATTTATATACTTATCAAACAGTTTTTTCAGTTCTTTTCCTGATAAGTTCAAAACAAAATACATGAACGAAAGGAAAAAAATCAGGACTTGAGGTACCAACGCCAATTAGAAAAGGAGAAAACTAAAACACTAAGGAAAAAAGTGACTCATTTGAAGGAAGTTGTTGATTTCGTCAGTTAAAAGAATGTATTGGATACTAATGCATGTGAATTACTTGAAAAAACATTATCTGGTCTCATGTCAGATTTTGCATCTTTCTCTTTTACTAATGGTGTTAACTCACTAAGGGCTTGTGGTGTTGAATGGTGCCCTCATTAATGAATACTGAATTTACACTAAAGAAAATTCTACACATACCCAAGTAATAAGGAACCTGAATTATTACACTTTTTTTATTTGCAGATCTCGTAATGGTTGGAATAACAATCCATCTGCACTCCAATTGTTTTTTTCATATAGACGTTTACTTCTTCATCATGACATAAAAACATGAACGGTAATTGCCCAGCCCAAGATGAAACAAATATTCTCTGTAACACGAAGAAAATAAACTGAACACAGGTTCCTCTACAATCATGTGATATTCAATAAATGAAAAAATATTCTTTAGAAGATCGTCATGAAACTGTGATCCATGACCACGATTACAGCTTGCGTATTCAGTTACCGCTTTTAGAAATTTCTGAAAATGTTGTTACTTATGTGGCTGGTTATGCTGTTAATATGACTAATGAAACTGATTGAATGTTCTGTGTGCATTAAGTGCCTGTATGATACTAATTTGAAACATAATAGTTTAAAACTTCTTCTGCGAAAGCGATGGGGAACTCTAACCATTCCTCAGAGAGCACTATCTCATTTTGTAATGAAGTGGAAAAGATGCTCAGAGGAATGTTTTGGATAACGAAAAATGAGGTACCTGAAGAGGCAAATTTCTTGCAAACTTTTGTAGCTGGAGGTCATTCTAAACTGTTATATAAACGTTTATTCAGCGATATTGCAGACCATAATTTACAGTATCTTACTCTGGAAGAAAACCACATTTCAAGAATTATCAAAACATTGACTCTATCTCAATCTCAAAGCTACAGAATCAGAGATCAACCTATGAGAAAAACTATGGGAAAATTAATTTTATTTAATTACCAGTAAGACTTTGAATTCACCCTGCTCATCTCATGACAGCACCTATATAATAATCCTTCAAAATATTTGAGCTGTAAACTCACTTTGGATGTTTTTTTTTAAATTCTGTTACCTAGCATATTAAAGCATTTATGTTGTTTATTCATTGTTTTCTCTCAATACCTCCACCCACATTATTTCAATTCAAAAAATGAAATAAATATCGATAATTTTTGATAATCAACTAAGTAACAATCATATTCGATCATTAAATAAGTAAATATTTTCGACCAATACTTTTTTGAATCAGAAATTTAAATTTGTTTAATTTCAATGATGTATTTTCAGTCTGCGGTATTAAGTGAAAAATATCGTTATTAGGCATCAGCAACAAAATATGAAATGAGTTGAAGTCTGCTTACAACAAAAATAAAAAAAAGTTTATTTTCAAAATTAGAACTTGCCTAGGTGCACAGGTGTCAACCGGAAATGTAAGTTGCTAAAGATGTTTTTATTATACTTCGACCTTTTAAGGTAAACCTTAATAGTACTTACCGCGTGTACAATTGAAGAACGTTCATAATAAAACATAGTTACATTATATATACATAGATATTAATATAATAATTAATTAATTTGAATGTAAAAGGGATTTTTATTTTCTAAACAAAATTATGTTTGAAATCAATGCCTGGCGCCAGGGAAGTAATTTTTCTCCTCTGGCATTTGCCAGATCCCACTGTGTAGAAAAGTATTTATTGTTTTAAAATTATTTCATTTTTGTCATAAGTGTTTATATGACAAGTACTGTATCACTCGGTGAGTCAGTGATCATTATTTTTATTCGAATCAAAAAACATCAAACATAGTGTAATATTGAAATTAAAATCAAATGTTACATGATTTTTGAAAAAAAATTGATTTCGAACCTTGGTTCTTGAATAATGATAACAAATAATCCCTTGTTTTGAAAATGCAATAAGTGATTTAGTGTAAAATTAATTCGACATATTTAACCTCTTATTTTATAGATCTCAATATTTTTCTAAAAAGTATTAGTACGGCTCTGACTTGAGTTCATTTGCGCAAACATTATTCATACATTTCTATTCTAGCCATTCTCCTCTAAGTTATAGTTCTGTGACCAGAACCCAGAACTCGGACACAGAATCTGTTTAAAAAAAAATCTGTTTTTCCGTTAATCAGCTGCCGCCCCCAAACGAACGACAACTCTCAGAAGTTGAGAAACTTGTGCGAGCTAAGGACTAACGAGG